>JACGTJ010015287.1:0-14351 GCA_014858695.1 Chrysomya rufifacies | reverse complement strand
TATATATGCATTGTACTACATACAAATGTACATTTAAAACTCATACGTATATTCTAGACCTAATTCTGACAATTTTTTTTTTTATCATTCAACTCTCAAATTATTACATAAAATTTATTCACTCTAAAAATATCTTTTGTGTGTCATAAATATAACAACATTTTAAAAATTAAGAATAACTAATAAAGTTTTTTCGACAATTTTACAAATCATCCATTTATCTATCGACAAACCTAACATTGCTGACAAATACAATAATAAGTTACTGTAAGCACGCCTTTTCCATTTGATTCGTTATCACTGATTTGAAGTGCCAATTGATAGTTTTGTTTAACCATTGATAGATAGATAGGCAGATAGGTTGGTTATCTTATGTTTTTTTCCCAAGCTAAAATTTCTTTTTTCGTATTTCTTTTAAACAAATAAAATAGAATAACTGGTGATAAATATTTGATTGTAAACAAAATGCAATTCCAATATATTTTGCTTAATGCATAAGTAATTGTTAAAGGTCAGTAGTAACGTTGTTATGTTTTAAATGAATTCCATTACAAAAATTACCACAAAATACAAATTTATTAAAAAAAAAAAAATAACATACAAATAAAATAATAATTTCATATTTATTTTTTTATAAAGAATTAATTTTCTGGTTTTATTAAATTTTTACTAAATTTAATTAGTACCTTTTACGCTAAATATTATACGGATTTTATTTAATACAGTATTAACAAGTTTGTTTATTTCTTTTTGTATAATTTGTTAAATAAATTTTATTATGTAATTTTTATTTTTTGTTTTACTTTTCATCTTAGCCTTTAATTGTGTTATTTTTATAGGGGATTTTTGGGATTTTTATATTCGTTAAAAAATTGAATAGTTATTATTAATTTATTGGATAATAATTTTATTATATATCGTTATTTTTAGCTTTTAGTAATTAAAGTTTAAAACATCTCCTCGTAACTATTTAGACTTAATTATTATTATATAATTTACATGTAATTTAATACTAATAAAAGAAAATAAGTAAGTACTGCTAATTTATTCTTCTCTGTTTATAGTTTACTTCTTTTACACATTTTATACATTTCTCTGTGAACATAAACAAAATAAAAAATATATATATATATATATATATACATATAAATATTAAATAAATTGCATTCTATTTTTATTTAAATTTTGTTTTTATTCTGAAGTTTTTAGTTTGATTTGTGATTTATTGCGAAATGCAAGAAATGTTTGTTTTGAAATTTAAAGTTCTCTATAATGTAATGAATGTTTTACTATATTTTTCACAGTTTATTGTTATCAATTTTAAAGTTTAATTGATAATTTTTTATCTTAATGAGATGAATCCTCATGATGGTTTTTCCAAGATCTTATTAATATGCAAAAATTAGAAAATATACAAACTCATGGCACGGCTTTTATTTGAAGTGTTAAATTTTTATTATTAAATATAAATTTTTTTATTATAATGTTTAAAAAAAATCTTAAAACTACATCACTTTTGATTGCTGCTTTTTAAAAGGTCCAACCGAAAGACTTTTTAAATTTCATAATAAAATTTAATCATTAATAACAGTTAAAAAATAATAAGGCAAAATAAAATAAAAAAAATGTATTGTAAAAAAATAAAGAAAAATAAGAATAAAAATATAAAAGTGCTATTTACATATATACTATATATTATTTTCTTTTTTATATGTAGCTCTTTGAGATTATTAATGATCATTTCAAGCATGAAGGTGCCAACAAATGCTAAAATTCTCCGATCGCACAGAAGCCACATCCAACAGGTTTACATTAATTGAACATGCCGCCACTAAATTATGTTGACTTTATGGGCAAAAAAATTGAAAGGGGTATCCAGTTCGGTGCTTTTAAAGGTTTCACACTTGTTAATTAAAATGCATCTGTACACAGGATCCAACTCTACGTGTTTGATGGCATATAGTCTTTCTATGGCGAGAATAGATTAAGAAAAACTTTCTTTACACCGTCGTTGAGTTTTTAAGAATAAATATTTAATTGAAGTGATAGAATGACAACCGAAATCGAATCTGGTTATTGCTAAAGTAAATTTTGTAATGCTGCCGCTCCATTTAAACTCAACGTGTGATTCCAATTGCGATAGGTATTAGCAGCTGCTGCATATTGTTGGTAGTTATTGTAAAGTTGCTGTTGCTGGTGAACTTGTTGCAAATGATCGTCATTAAGATCACTTGTGATATTAGAGGAATCCTCTTGTAGATCGCTGGGTGTTAATTGACTTTGCAACAGATTTTGATGATGATGGTGATGATGAGCTGCGACCATTTTACTGTTTAAATATGCCGCCGCTTTGAGTTTTTGATTGTAAAAGTTAACAGCTACCGTCGAGGAAGCTGCTGAAGGTGATTGTTGAGAATTTTGTAAATGTTGTTGATGATGTTGCGATTGCTGCGCTGATGTTAATGTTGCTTCATTTTGGTTTTGTTGCAAGTGTGGATTGGCACCAGAAAAGATGCTGCTGCTATTTGTAGTACAAGAGCTGGAGCTTAAAGTCGTGATTGCGCTTGGATTTGTGCTCGAATTGGTATTACGCAGCATCTGTTCCGCTCTTCCTTAAGCCAGGGGATACTGATGATGTCACAAACTAGTCGTACCGGCTGGAGCATGATAACCCAAACTTTGATAATAAGATTCTTGACCCAAGGCAGCGTGTGAATTTGTTAGTGGGCTAAGACCATTGTAGCCAGCATATTGGCTCATATCGTACATTTTTATATCAGCCTTCGATTCAGTAGGTAACAGACGATTGATGGAAAATGGATGGCTTGGAGGTGCGTATCCAGATGGTTCCTGTTTTAAATGATGCATTGACGAATGATAATCACTAATCAATGAGGGATGGCATCGATTTACCATACTTGTAATGCTGGAAAGTTCTTCTTGTTGAAGTTGATGATGATGTTGGTGATGAGTTGGTGCATGTTGAGCTTGTTGTCCCAAGCATGCTAATTCTGCATTTGCCTGTAGCATGGCTAAAGCTTCAGCGTCTTTACTGTGAGCGGAACCCAAAGCACCACCTAAGCCACTGTCTTTATGGTGGTGATGGGATTGATGATGATCTAGTCTACTATGATGATGGTGGTGGTGCATATGATGAGAGTCATCGTGATCTTTTTTTCCTGGTGAGGTGGCTTCTAAACTGCTATGTGAAGGCGATTTATGTAGTTGTCTGATGGCTTCTTTTTTCTCGTCTTTAAATCTTTTTTGGCGCCTTAAATAGCAGCCATTTTCAAACATATTTCCTGAATCTGGATGTAAAGTCCAGAAAGATCCCTTTCCAGGCTTATCGGGTGTACGGGGAATCTTTACGAAACAATCGTTAAAAGATAGTGAATGTCGGATTGAGTTCTGCCATCTTTGCTGATTTTGTCGGTAGAAGGGAAACAAATCCATGATGAACTGATATATTTCCGATAGGGTAAGCATGCGAGTAGGATTATTTTGTATGGCCATAGTAATGAGCGATATATAAGAATATGGTGGCTTAGCATGCGTATAACTCCGTCGGTATGTTGTAGGTTTTTCTACACGAGATCGATTAAGTGAATTTGGTGATCCTGCATCTAAATCTCTAGCACTGGCTGCAGCTGCCATAGATGAATAGCCA
The DNA here is from genome assembly GCA_014858695.1 of Chrysomya rufifacies. Taxonomy (NCBI): domain Eukaryota; kingdom Metazoa; phylum Arthropoda; class Insecta; order Diptera; family Calliphoridae; genus Chrysomya; species Chrysomya rufifacies. The sequence goes on along the minus strand of JACGTJ010015287.1, from coordinate 10,684 downwards.
CCCATTGCTGCCATCGTTGACATACCACCACCCATGCAATTACCCATTTGACCGAGAGGTGAACCCATTGAAGCATAACTCATACTACTTGGTGTCATACAGTTTTGAGCCATTGAATTCATAGCCGCTGCGGCACCCATTGATCCACCCATACTCGCTACGGCTGCAGCGGAATCCAAAACACTGGACCCAAATGTTGCTGCTGTTTGTGGTGATACTGAGGACATACCACCACCGACTGGCATGCTCATCGTATTCATACTATATGGAGCTCTTGCTAACGGACTCATATTTCCGCCGTTACTACCATTGCCAATATTACTGTTGGTGTTTTGAACATTAGTATTACTTGAAGAGTTGTTCCCTCCACCTCCCGCATTATTACCGCCACCACCACCTGCCGCACCAGAACCCGACGACTGACTAGTCATGCTAACGGGTCCGCTAGTAGGCGTCTCCGAGTATAACTTTTGCATTATATCGATCGTCGTCTGATGGGGCGATCCCTTAAGGAAACTGTTTAGGAGTTGAGCCGTTATGATGGCGATTTTTTAAAACGCGTTAAAACGAATAATATTATTTCATAAACGACGAAATAAAAAGTTAATTATCTAAAAAAGTATTTAACCACTCGCCTGGAAAGTCCAAGAGTGGATATAGATCAATAATTTTATGATTTTATTTTTTATTTTATTGATTTTTTTTTACTTTAAAACTATTTCATTGAATTGTTTTTTTTTTTTAGATATAATATTAATTGATTTATAAGTTTTTGTTTTCTTTGCACTTTTTTAAGAACAATTTTCACTTTTGTTTATGTTTACTTCTGCCGTGATTGGTTCTTTGTTTTGTCAGTTGTTGACTTTTTTTTTTGCTATATTTTTATTATTTGTTTAAATAATTCTTTTATACACATAAATTATATAAATATATGTATTTATTTTATTTTTTATTTATTATTGAAATAAAACACTAATAAGACGGTTTGTTGTTTCTTTTAATAAGACCGAACTGTGTTTAATGGAACAATATAATCATATGTAATTACAATTACTATAATAATGATAATAATAAGAAGAATAATGGATAGTAGTAAGTAATAATGATAATTTGTGTTTCTACAATGCGCTCGAGTACTCTTTGGCTTGAGCTCTTGAATTCGACTGTTTACAGAGGGGAATACTGGCTTTCTATTTGGCTTGCTAACAAATATTGTTCAGGCCGTGCTCAAGTGTATGCTCGCTACGATGTTTAAACGACAATGTGTTATAATAACTTGGGTAGTTTAGTGGAAAGGCAAAGGAACGACATATAGACAGACAAATATACAATCACACATTAATACATACATATACACACGTTCAACTATTCTCCTGTATTCTTTAGCAAACTTATATACACACACGCGCACGCAAATACATATAACTGTGTATAGAAATAATTTCACCAAATCCATTTAACAGTCATGAGGACATCATTCATACCCGTATACAACAACCACCTTTTTTCATCATCAGCTTTTTCTTTCAATAATAACTCTCAGTAAATATATGTGCGTGTAAATGTTTGTATACTTGTAAATGTGTATGTTCGAAAGAGATTGAATAACGAGATAAGAAACACCAACATTACCATGGAATGTGAACTACCACCATATTTGCTAGCGTTGGAAAGAAGACAAATATAGTTACTAAAGTTTCTTTTATCTCTATCATGGACACGCATTTAAGCTAACATAACTCTCTGAGAGTAATTTTTTTATACAACAAAAAATGTTTGCGTATTGATAAGTCGGTTTTCTCTAACAAATTCAACCAACAGGAAATGTATTAACAATCAGTGGGTGGAGCAATTTATAGTACACACCTCTTCGATAAATCGGCAATCATGTGTTCATTCACATATATGCATAAATGTATATGTATTTGTTTTTTAAGATACCTTTTCATCATTATTGCTGGTGGTGTTCTTGTTGCTTTTCATAATTTTGTTTTGCGAAGTATAGTTGAAACCATTTTTGAAAATAGATTCAGTTTATGCTCTGAGAAAATATATTTTTCAACTTTAGTTCTTCTCTCAGTTCACTCGCCTTTTTCTACAAAATATATAGAAATCGATTCTTTTACGTATCAAATAACCCCTTTGTCGAATTCAAATAATTTAAACTACAAACATCCATATTTACATATATATATACATAAATTCATATTACAAAAATATAACGTTCGAACAGCTGTTTGTAAATTTTGTGTTTTGTGTTTTTTGCAATTTAACCTAAAAACCTTTTCCTCCATTATTTTCGAATTCATCTTTATTTTATTTATTTTTAATTTTTTCTGCTGCTTAAATTTTTATTTGCTTAGAGAAGAAACCAGTAGAGAACGCAAAATTTTGAAATAACTGCGGCAAGTACTTTCGAATAATGAATAAAAATATAGTACATCTGTATGAATACAAGTATGTGTAAGAAAGTCTGCCAATATGAAAGTGTATCTCATATAATACATACAAACATTTTGTCATTCATATTGTACATACATACATATGTATGTAAACCAACCGATAAGACTGAAAGCCTGAAGAAAAGTCAAATGCTTAAGACGACAAAATCATACAGACGTATTGGAAAACCCTTCCTCTGCAATTTCAAAATTACACTCAATTGAGCAGGGCGGCTGGTCAGGGAGTTGTGGGGCGAATAGAACAGAATTGTTCACGCTGAATAGATATATGTTGTTCGTTTTCATTAATTTTTTTCTATAAAAAACGTGGTTAACAATTTTCAATTTTCATGGCTGAGGTTAAGGTACAATAAAAATATTGGTCGTTTGGTTGGTGTTAACGTCATAGTAAAAAATACCAATGTCACATTCTCGTCGTAAATGAAAAGAAGCATGTAGATACAGTCAAACGTAATTGAACGCGTTTTCAAAACGGATGATATATTTTTTGTATTGTATTCACCAATGTTATTAAAAACGAAATTGTAATCGAGAATAAACTAAAAAGTTCTAATACGTATAAAATGTCTAATATAAATTCACTGAAATTCCAAAAAGCTTTATTCAATCGATGGAGCACCATAACAGCCGTCAAAATAATTTATAAACAATAACATTAATACTTTGTTCGAAGTTCTTGTAAATCCGTTGAAAACATTTAACAAAAAATGGTGTACGTGTGTGTTTGTGTATATAAGAATATTTATATCGGATTAAACGTATTTCATGTATTTATTTGCTACGTTTTAATGTCTTAATAAACGTTTTTACCCCTTCCACGCTCAATGTGCATTCATATTTTATAAAAATGATTAAATGTACCTGTATTATAACTTGATCTATTAAGTAGATCTATTAGTAGTTAATATTGAATGAAATGCAATTTTTGTACCTGAACGTATAAATACGTGTGTGTTGTGTTGTGTTGTGTTTCTTTAATAAACGACAGGAATATCCATAAATTACTTAATAAAATCATAATTGCTGTTTTCTTCACAATTTTACTATTGGGAAAATCCTTTTTCATTTGTTCTAAGTGCTGTATTTTCTAATGAATCGTTTTAAGAAAATAAATACTATTTACGTACTTAGAATTACGGAAACCGTAATAAGTATGTATGTATGGATACACAAATAAATGTATATATAAATATACATATATGTAAAAATATACATATGGATAAAACGGTATATTCCTATTTATCATATAAACGTTATTTTTATTTTTAACTAACCATTCAGCTAAATATCTATCCAACGTGATTGAATAAAAACCAAATATTAATATATGAATATACTTATGTAGCTCGTAAACATATACATATATATGTATATTATACTATCAATAATGTTAAAATCAAATAGTTTTATTTACACAAACATAATTTGTGATATTTGAATTAGCGGTATGGATTTTGGGAATAACGAAATTAAAATTTTCGTTATTACCAAAAACTGAGATGAATATCCAGAAAAAATCAAATTTCTTTTCTGAAAACTTGTGGTATATTTACGTACATTTGTATTTACTAGAGTATCCTAATTTTAAAAATATCGAATAATTCGAATAAGTTTAAGTAAAAAGTATTAATTTTCATAAATTGAATACTTTTTACTTAAAAGTTGATTAAACGTATTTTTATATATCTTTGGATAATGCCTTTGAGTTCAAGGATGAAAACTCTAACAAAAATTCGAACTTATTTTCATTAAATGCTGCCAATGGTAAATGGTCCTATAAACGATTTTGCATAATTAATTAGAATTTCGAAAATATAGTCCCATGAACTTAAGATACTTTTGATTCCTTACATATATAAATACCAAACTCAGTTACAAAAATAAAATATATAATTTGTTTTGTTCTAATATATTTTGTGTTTTTTATTGATTAAAATAGAGAAAATTTACTACAAAACTTAATATTTTTAAGGAAAAAATTAAACAGAATAATTTATTTTTTAAGCATTCTCTCGGAAGCAAAAACCGTTTAAGACTTTGAAAGCATATTAGTTAATAAAAATATAAATACCATGTACATACATATGTAAATACTGTAGAATTAAAAGAAAAACAAACAATCAAACAAACAAACAAACGCAAGTACAAAAATATTATTTAAATCTCTTTAACATATGCTTGAATGTTATTAATTTGTATCAATAATACCAACATCACTTATAGTAATTTGCTTAAAAAATAATTTGTTTTGTCTCTTGACTCTGACATTAATGAATTTATCAAGTCAGCAACAAATTGGAATATTAAACACTAACGCAATAAATACAAAAAAATAAGATCTAATTTTTTTGCAAGATCAACAGATCGGTTAAGTTAAGCTTTTATTTTTTATTTAATGTATAGTATTATTTTCGTTACAAATTATTATTAACTTAAAATGTAAAGTGAATTTTGTAAATATTCTATATGTATCGATATTTACCGTAATATTACCAAAATGTTCATTACATTTATAAGAAATGTTGTCTGATTTGTAACGAAAATACTATAATACATACAAACATATAAATGTATATTGATCAAATATTTTCAATTGATCAAACAATTTAAAGCAAATGTTGCTAATTAGTTTGAGAGAGAGTATTAGCTGTAAAAATAACATAAAATTATAATGATTACGATAACGACAGGTAGAAAATCCCAAAATAATACATATGTTAAGCAATTGAATAAATAATAAAACAGAGAGCACCTATCAATAATACTTTAAATGTGTAAATATTTATACATTTCCACGATATTCACCACTTTAATGCATCAAGTTCCATTAAATCTATTTTAATATACGAGTATGTATGTATGTATGTATGTGTATATGTATGTATTACATTTGTTATTTTTCAGTACGTCCTAGGACTCACCTATGTTAACTAAAACTAAAACTAATTCCTTACGAAGTTTGTCTCGTGAATAACTCATTACAACAATATATTTTGGAATTAGATATATAGTAATTTTATTATTGTCACAAAGGATGCAATTGATTTCTCACGTTACGTCCATGTTAAAATATCGAGAAAAATGCCTAAGCATTGATCAAGGTTTACATTAAGAAAATCTAAAAATTTGTAAATGATTAAAATTTTTGAACCACTAAACTGACTAAATTGTAGCTGGCTAATTGATCACCAACAAGAAGTCTTAATAAGTAAAAGTGCTAAAGTCAAGCCCGATATACGATTTTCTAAGCTGGGTAGAGTAATGGACCTATTGAAATTAAATTTTGAACATAATGAAGATCTACACTACAGAAAAGTTATGTGTACTAAATTACAATTAATTATAAACATATTTAAGAACGTTATTTCAGAAAGACATTGGTATGGGGATTATGATAAGTAATGGACCAACCATTATTGATTTCAATAACTTTTGCCAATTTTCAGTAAAATATCTATAAAACTTTTTCCACATATTTTAGCATTTTATGCTCCAAATCCCTCATTCTGGTAGATCGTTTGTATAAGGGATAGTTGAAATAAAAGAGCGTTTAGAATGAACTTTAGAACAAAAGTTAAGATCTACAGAATGCAATAAATTAAATACATATTAAAAAAAGTTTTAAGCATTATCCGGTAGGTATTTGTATGTTGACTATGAAAAATAAAAAACCGATTATGATCAATTCCAGTAGGTTTCGTTCTTGGCCTAAAATAATAATCAGTAACAAATTTGAATGCGAAAACATCAAAACTGAGATCTGCAGTTTGAGAAATAGGTTTACATGAACAGTCAGCAAGACGTCCAGATGGACGAATGAACGGACATTGTTAAATCGACTTAGAAAGTAGTTGTTTGCCCAACGGTATAATTTAACTTTATGTACATACATCCGCACAAAGATATTATAGCCTCTTCATCTTTAGAGGTGTAGGGTATAAAAATGGCCATCATCAGGATCTGACTCTCAGTTCAAGTCATCTAATGAGAATATGACACATGAACTCATCACTGTACTTTATTGTTAAATAAGTTTCTTCAACAATTGTTACTCGTATAGAGTATTTTAAATTCACTTTTGCCAACATCTTGTATACGTCAGCATCACACAACAATATTGCATGAGTATCCTGGTTTAACCCTTTTTGATGATTAAAAGAAAAATTATTGTTTCTGGTATTGTTAACATTGGATTGACAATTGCTTGTTTGCACAGTTTTTTTTTATATATGTTGATCCAATTTTTAGAAATTCTGAAAAACTAAAATAATTATTCAAAAATTTTTCCAAAAGAAATGTTTGCGTATGAATATTTGATGAATTGCACTTTATTCTCTAAAAGAAATTCAAACAATAACAAGAAATGATATTGAATAAAAGGATTATTTTTCTAAAAGCAAAATATGTAAGTTAGATAATAGCTCTATAGAGGGAGGGTGTGTTAACAAGTCAAAACATAGAAATAAAATAAGTAAATAAAACTAGAACGTGGGAACGTGTAAATAAAACTTAAAATATTGCGCAGAATTTTTTTAGATTGAAATGATTGAATTCTTAGAATTTGAAAATATGAAATGCATATGAATTTAAGGTACCAACTTTTTACATGGAATTCTTTAAATTCTTTTAGCTTTAAAAATTTCTTAACATTATTTTGTGCATCATTTCTTAGGGCATTTTTTTTATATTTCAAATCAAATGTAAATGAAAAGTTAACATGCAATCTTGTGTTAACAATGAATAGTGCTTGCATTTGATCAGCCATGAATAAGATCTGTTTTGAAGAAGAAGAAAAAATGTTAACAAAAAACATGTCTAATAACCCTTTTACCAAAAAAAAGAAAAATGCTATAGAAGCGTAGATAATAGTAAACAAGTATTGTCTGTCTATCTGTCTGTCTGAAGAGGTCAATAAAACTTAGATTGTTAGACAATTTAAGACAAAACTCTTATAAGATGTTGTTTTGTTGATGACGTTGACTTTGTTGAAGCTGCTTCTGCTGCATTTCTATTTTTGGCTACCTGACTGGTGTCCGTAGCTAATAGAAATAGTTTACTGTTGATGCTAGTTTTTGTTGTAGGTTTATAGCCAAATAAACGTTGTATTTGTGCATACACTTTGAGAAAAAATTGTGTGCATTTGTGAGCATTGCAAACCTAAGTTATGTTTAGTGTAAATGAAATGGTCTTATGTTTCCTGTTTGAAATTTTGTGATATATTATTTGGGATCAAAGATAGATATGATCAACTAATGGTCCACATCAATTATATTTGTAAAACGATTCATTAATATATCATTCAATTACAAAACGAACTCAATACCAGTTTTGACCAACACTGCAACAAAATTTATTCTCATTTAAGCGCAGCTCTGAAGTTTATTATTCTATAGGTCTGCATTTAAATCAAATTAGGCATGATTGCAAAAATGTATAAAATAACATCGTAAAACATTGTTTAACGATTACATAGAAAGACGAACACCATAAATAACAACGCGTATTTGACTCAGTAAGGATTTGTAAGGCCATTGCTGGGTCTTGAATTAATGTACTTCACGTTACACATATGATTCCGTTTAAACGGGACATTCAAAGTAACGATCCCCACTGGGAGAGTCACTAGAGCTGAGTAGATTTAAGTATACAAAGAATTTAGATAGGGATGTATATATATAGGCGAATATGGGAAAACATTTCCTTTAAGCTTCAAAATCTCGTAAATTTTGACTGTAAGAACAGCATTTAAAAAAAACTACTGTTAACATTAACTTTGTTCTTTTGAGATCCCAAAACAATTTTATTGTTGGAGAGTACATAAAGGGGTATGAATTTATGAATGGACCACTTTCTATAAACGACAACTATATTTCGGTCCATTGTGGTTTAGGCCCATACAACAAACTAACAAAAACAGAAAAAATTAACCAATAATATAAGACTTAAATATTCGAATACGAAAATTCAAGAGATTTGTTAGCGGAACGTCACTGAAGTACTCTAGATTATGAAAACAGCTCTTGCCAAGTATAAAAAATGCTGTACCGAATCTTCCTAAACTAACAGAAATCAATTCAAGTATAATCCATATGTTTAGATATGCGTTTGATCAAACAATGACCCATGATGATTATTGGCTTTCTCCAAAAGGAAACAAGGGAATCCCAGGTCCTTGATATTTCATATCATTGAGCACTGTAGCCAGAGGGAAAAATGAATGGGTACAGTATATAAGAAAAGTACGATATGTCAAATATAGTACCTTAAACAAAGACAATGAAAAAAACTCAGTAAATATGAAAGATTCCAAATCATGAGTTCGATAACTTAGTGTAGATTTATCTTTAACTTCATAACATAGAATGCAAAGCAATCTAAAATTATGAAATGTATAAAAAATCAGATGTTTGTTAGAAGGTCAGTACTATTTAACAAATGCCTCAAAGTTTCTAAGTGGTTTGGGGTTGTCAAGGTAGAAAAACACAGCCTTTCTGAGAGACCAAATTTTATCGTTTGACCAAGAATCTCATATCGTTCACTTCAGTTTCAATCGCACTTTTGTAATGAAAATATTCTCTGAGTGATCACCTTAGAAGCGTCTATTTCTTTCGCCTATGATGAGTTTTGAGACTATTTTTTGGGTTTTTTCTCTATCAATTATATGTTTATAATGCTCTTCATGTTATTATTAAGAATGAAGAACTATATGAAATTATAGTGAGTTAAGAGCAAATATCTTGTTAGCCATTAACTTAATTTAACCATAAATAAAACACAATATATTAAGTTCGTCATTCTGTTTGTAACACCAAGAAAGACTCACCTAAGACCCTACATTNNATACTTGATCCACATCGAATTCTGAGTCGATTTAACGATGTCGGTATGATTAAAACATGCCCACGCCGAAACTTTACTAAACGCATTGAAATTTATCCATATCTTCTCAGCAGTTTGGTATTGAAGTTCAGCACAGCCGAATATAGCACTCTTTCTTGTTATATCTTCGTTATTACGAATATTGCACCCATTGCCACTGGTTCATTTATTTAATGCTTAGAAAATTGTCTGCCGAAAACATTAAATTGTTATCAGCCCAAAAATTTATTATTTATGTTTCATATCAATTGTGGTAAAGAAGAAATTTTTAATTTCATTCTTTCAGAAATGCTATACCAAATTCAAAAATGAAATACATTGACAATCTTATTGATATAACTGAACACCTGATGAGAAAGGTGTAGTAAACTTCTTATATTAATTTGCTAAAATGTCAAATGCATCTTTTCTTACAATTTAAACGTAGATTTATTTATAAAGATAATAAATTTAAAACGTTTAACATCACAAAGTAACCAACTATTTTTCAATATTTTACAACCTTATTGCATTTTCCATTGAATAAAATTGCTTAATTATTAAAGAAAAATTCAAGAATATTTTAAAAATATTTTATTGATTATGACTTAAGATCAAGATAAACCAGTCAGAGTAAACGACAGCTCAACCAAAAAACTTCATCCTGGCATTATAATCATCATGTAACTCACCTGTTTCCTTAACATAAAATGCAATAATATTTTTTATGCATTTTTAACAACTGTATAATGAGCATAAATTTTTGAATAGAAAAAAAAGAAAACAATATAAGTAAGTGCAATAGTTGTTATTCTTTCTTCTCCTCTTGTTTGACTTCTTATGGATGGATGGATGTATGTATGTATATCCTTAATTTTTAACAAGTGCGTAATACAACATTAGCATGTTGCATTACAACAATCTATTGTTTTATAAAGATCATAAATTTTGTCTTTACTCAAATAATGCTTAAACCTGTGGAGTTCCAAATGAAAGTAAAAAATAATAATTAGCAGCTGCTACTGGCTGTTAAGGTTTTGTTTTTAAAATTATATATGTGTCCATTTTCTTAAGATTTGACTCCTGCAGTTTTGCTGAAACAAGTGCATTTGTTCAAGAAAAGATCTTATGAGAAAAAAGAAGAGGATTACTGTTAGTCAGACCACAAGTGGGTTAAACAATGGAATATAAGATCAAATTTTAAAGGTGTTAAAAGAAGTTTAATTAATAGGACAATAGATTAACAACAAAACTCCTTTTATTATACAACTTCTATAAATATTATAATGTAAAAAATAGATTCGTTCACATTCTAAATATGTTAAATCCTAAACGGATTACTTTATGCAAACTGAACTAGAACA
>JACGTJ010015255.1:0-11588 GCA_014858695.1 Chrysomya rufifacies | reverse complement strand
TTTTTTTTTTTGAAAGTTGATTTTTTGTAAACCTATAGTTTAGTAAAGTTTTTCAAATCGAACTAGTTCTGGGTTTTTTAAACGATTTTTCAAAAATGACTCTCAAATAAAATGAGTTGACTTCATAATTTCTAAATAATTTCGAATGAAAATATTTCATATTGTTGCAGTTTCATTCAAAACAAGTTCCAATAAAGAGGAGTAAAGTAAAAATTCAGCAATACATTTGTTTTTAATATAAAAAAAAAAAAATATGATGGACATTTTTTTAGTTAATTCGGATTTTTTGATAATTTGGATAGAGGTCTGCAATATTTAAAGCCAGTTTTAATTTATATTAGATTTATAATTGCAGTTCTTCGATTTAGAAATTGTACTTAATAATTCAATGGAGGGGATGTGATTTTTTCTAAAAATGTGCAAAACTTGGAAAAATTTCATTAGATAAAGAAACCATTTTTATTTATTTATTTATTATTATTATTTTTTTTNNNTTTTTTTTTTTTTTTTTTTTTTTTTTTTGTCATTAAAAATATCAAATATTTAAAAGCTTCTTTTATCGAAAAATCAATACAAAATTTGAGTTAGAACTTACAGCAAATCTAAACATTTCGTTATTAAGTTTTTAATGTTTAGTTTTTGTTCTTTCAAAGAACGGAATTTGTAGCCAAAAATTTTACACAAAAAAGTCTATGTTTTTCAATAATATGCTAAATAAATAGCTAAATTTAATTCCAAATTTTCCTAAAAAGTGTGCATTTCAAAAATTCTAAAAAATTTACCTATTATGATAAATGATTTTCCTTGGTATGATAAATGAGAGTCTGTTTCTCCGTGTTTAAACGTTATGTGTGTTCAACTAAAAATAAATTTATTGTTATCTATGTATTTGGTCATACGATTCCTTTTGTTTGACTAAATACATAAGGATGGAGAAAAAAGAGCAATAAAATATGGCAACATTTAGTAATATATATAACGAGGATGTAAAAAGAAAAAAATAGCTCATTGACAACAATTTTGAATTGTTTATTTTGGACTGTGGAATTAGGAATAATAATAAAAATATGCTAATTAAATGCCAAACGGTAAACACATAAATTTGTGACTAAATTAACACAAAATAAATGCTTAATTTAGCTGTATTAATAACAAAAAGGTAATACTGGTTTATTTGTGATGAAAAAGTTAATTATTATATTATATATTATTATATTTATATATCCTTTGAAAATAGGTATTCTATGAACAACATTTTAGCTCAAAGTCTATGATACAACATCAAACTAACTTTGAAAATATAATAATAAAAATAATTTACAAAAACAAAATACATTTATAAAAAACAAGCATTTTGGTTTTGTAACATTTAGAATTTTGACAACAGAATTAACTTTTGTTCTTTAAGTTTGATTTATTCTTATTAGTCTATGACTTAAACTAACTTAAAAGATATTCTCAAATTTTGAAATTTTTTATACAGAATGGCATTTTTAAACATAAATCCCAGAATTTTTGACTAATGAAAATAAAAATTGTATTTTTTATAATAAATCACTTAAAAATTTAAATATTTCAGATACTTATTAAAACAAATATTAGTAATAAGAACTAAAATTTTCTAACAAGTGCACAAAACTTAACAATTCAGTCCAAATCAGTCCAAATTTATAAAACATTGTAAAAAAACATTAAAATTGAACATGTATGATTTCATAATCAATACACATACAATTCAAGTATTTATTGTTTTTCTAATTAAATAATGAAATACACGAAAAATGTTTCTGATTAAATTCAAACATATTCATTAAACAAATGAACAGGTACGTTTTGATTCTCTTTAACGTATTTAAATGTCAAAGTTAATATAAACAAAAGATATCAGCTGTACAAGTCAAGTCACAGCACCTTGTTGATGATTTTGCTTTGTTACACATATACACAATACCACACCACTACCATTACAAGTGTGTTGGCAACTCTTTTGTGTTATCCTTTTTCATTTACACATTATTTTATTCATTCTTTCTATCAATTAATCAATCTATTGCGAATGAGTTTTTCCGAACCCTGATAATTTTTGTTAAAGAAAAAATCATCAAACCACTGGTGTTTACAACACAAAAATACATTTTTTAAACAATTGAACTGAAAATAAATCTGTGAAAAAGTAACAAATCGCTTGAAATTTATTACAAAACACCTAAAATATCGACAGAACAGATATGGAAGTAAGTTTAGAGCCATCAAATGAAGGCATAAAACGAAAAGATTCCACAAATAAAACGGATGAAACGATGGCAGAAGAAATGCAAGTTGTTATGGTCTTGCCAAAAACGGTAGCAGCATCAACCGTGATCGAGGCATCGAATGGGGCTAATGGCAGAGCTGCAGCTATAAATAATTCAGCAAATCGTATGGAGGAGAATATAAATGCTGCAACAGTAGCTGCTACAACATCGTCGAAAGCTTTGAAAAGATGTTTAAGTGTGCCAATACCTAGATCGCAGCCACCATCTAGGGAAGTATCACCGGCTCCTGTTTATAATATATTTGCACCACGGGGCAGACGTTATTCAGCTAGTTACAGTCCAGCTAGAGGAGTGTCAACCTCCAGTATTACCTCTGGTACGGTTAGTGTAGGTAGCACAGGTGTATGTGTAAATAATGCTGCAGTTAGGAGCGAGTCGTCACGTTGTGTTACACCTCGTATATCTCAGTTGAGACAAGAAGAGTGCGTTGATGGTCTGAATATGCGTGAAGTAACCCATGAACGTGAAGTGCATTCGGCCATACAGATATCACAAAGTTGGGAAGATTTGTCAATAGTGGCTGAGAATTGGTCATGTAAATCTTCTGATGAATTAACTAATCCTCTACAGGTTATGGTGGGTGGCGGTATGAGCAGTGGCAACGGATGCTCCAGTCCTAGTCCTACAAATAATCGTACTAACTTACGTCTTCCATATGGTTTGTCGCCATCTCCTACACGTCGCAGTACCTTTGCCACTCGTCGCTCGATGTCACCCATAGCTATACGACCTTCCCAATTGGGTCCCGTCAAAAGAAAGTTTGAATTGGAAGAAGGCTCTTCTACAAGTTCTTGGAGTTCTTCGTATTCTCAGCCACCTAACAAGAAAATGTTTTGTGAAAGTCGTGGCTCATCCCCCATTTGCCAATCGCCTTCGGGTTCTGTATGTCCCAGTCCTGATTCTGGTACTGGCACTTATGATGGTCGTATAACACCGAAATTGTTGATATCAAAACTATGCACTAATAATACAACCAATACAAATTCTGCATGTTCCTCACCCATGTCAGCTTCATCTTGCAGTGATGTTTTAGAATCAACAGCTGCTACTGTAAATTCCCACTGTTCTTCATCCTCCTCCTCATCTTCCTCGTCATCTTCTACATCCTCAAATTCATCACTGGCAGCCTCTTTAGTATCCAGCAATAGTGAGCCTATGAATATTGGCAGCAGTTTGGAAGATAACATTACAATTACCAGTAAATTGGCCATGCCAGCCATACAAGATGAATCTACGCTAATGGATGTAATTAAACCAGATACAACTTCATCGGTTAACCTGGAGGCTTGCACAAAAATGTTGGTAGAACCTATGGTCACTAGCACAACACCATCAAATAATCCAACGGCTTTAATTTTGGATGAAAAAATGTAAGCATGTGTTAAAATTTAATTTTTATTTTTGAAAGAAAAAACAAAAACAAAACAAAAATACATTAGAATTTAGTTAGTTATTATTTATAAACAAACCTATTATAATCCTTTAAAAAAAATCAAGCGTTAGGGTGAGACTAGGACTTTGAGAGTTTAGCTGTCAAATGATTTCAAAGAAGTTTTTATTTTTTTTTTTTTTTTCTAATTTTCTTGCAATCTACCAAAAACATCGATTTTATAATATATTTTTTTTTATTTGAAATCATTTGTCCTACTCAAATTATGTTATATAAAATGTATTCTGCAAAAGAATATTAATTTGATATTTTAAAAAATATATATTATTAAAAATATAGAATTTTGAATGATAAAACCCTATAAATAAATATTCAATTAACAATTTTTATAATTAGCTAACAAATGAAAGCCTATCAGTATTACAACATTTTAATTACACAACTTTCAATTCTAATTGTTAAGTACAATTTAAAATTCTTCAAAATTTAAATTGTATTTAAAATATGAATTATTTCTTTGATTTGAAACAAATGAAGAATTTTAATCATATATTTTTTTTTTTTTAGAATTTAGATTAAATTATAATTTGTACGTAGTTACATATCTTAAATTCCATATTCCCGTTGAAGTTATTAATACATATTTACAAAAATATTATAATTTTATTAAAATTCTTTTAGCTTATGTAATTCTTCTCATAAGGAATTGTTGAGATATAATAACGAAAATTTTGCCTGTGGTAGATTTACTGATTTTCCAAAATTCTGTAAATTTAAAACTTCTAGAATTGCAATTTTTCGTTATAAATTATAAAGATGTTTAAAGAAACTTATTTATTCATAAGTTTAAAAATATTAATATTTTCAGCCAATTCCTTAAGTCCTTAAAATGTTAAGCCTTTTTTCGAAATATTAAAAGAAGATTTACAAAATTCACAAAAAACATTGTAAAATCTATGAAATCTCAATAATATAAAATATTTAGAAAATGCTATCAACACAATTTTTTTTTTTTTTAAATTGTAAATCTTCGAAAAAAAAATGTTTGCACACTTTTTTGTTTTTGAAAATTTGCAAAAAAATTAAAATTTTTAATTACAATTATTTCAGATGATACATCAAATTATGGAGAAATTAAAATTTTATAGTTTCAAAATTACAATGGGAGCACGACGCACTAGTTTAATTCTTAATCAGTTTCACGTCAGTTCTAGTTCAATTGCAGTTCAGTTCTAGTTCGGTTCCAATTCTAATTCAATTCACTTATTGTTTAGTTCTATTTGAGTTATAGTTGAATTCTAGTTCCGGTTTAGTTCAGTTCTTTTGTAGTTCGTAACAGTTCAACTTTTCTTCAGTACTATTTTAATTCCAGTTCAGTTCCAGTTCACCTTTTCTTCATTTCCATTTCAGACCTATTTTTAGTTTAGTTCTAGTACAATTAATGTTTTGTTCTTGCTTAATTTAGTTCTACCAGTTTTAGTTCACTTCGTGATGCCCTTTGGATTTATTGTGGACCTTTTGTGATAACTTTATAAGATTATAAAAAGACAAGGAGAAATGCCTTGCCAAGTTAAATTTAGGTCAAGTCCACTAAATTAAACTTGGCAAGGTTTCAATTTGAATGAAAATAAAGAAAGTTTTCACACGAATTATGTATTCAAAATCAGTCCTTTTGAGCCAGAGTACGATTAAAAGAAATAATTTATTTCGTATTTAAACTTTAAGCCATTACTGAATTTTCCCATTAATTATTAATTAAAACACTTTTGTTACATAAAAATTACATGCAAAAGACTAGTTAGAGTGCTTTATTCTGTCTTGTCTTTATCATTTTGGTCCCAAAACTTTAAAAAGATATCTTTGAAATAAAGAAGCTTACTCTCATATTTAGGTCCTCTATACTGAGAGATTTATTGTATAGAGGCTAGGTGAAATAATAACACGATCATAAAGATCTACAATGCTCGTAATTTTGCAGAAATTCATTTCATAATTTGCACCAAATTAAATCAAAATAAATATAATTCTGACCTTACTCATAATTTTTATGTGTTTAAACTATTATTATGGCAAGGATTTTGTATAAGGACTAGACGAAATGATGAGTAAACTAAAACGTTAATTGGCACATAAATTAAGATCCATAAAATGTTTTAAGTCTCATTATATTAAGCACGCATCTGGACTAATTTCAATAGACTTGACCAGAAATATTTATCTGTGTCAAATTTCAATACGATAGCTTTCAAAGACGTGAAGAGTTTGTATAAGATTTATATGGACAAACAGCTTTCCAGACTTGTGACCAGACATTGTAATATCGACACAGAGAGTGATTTTGAATCGAATGGTATACCTAATGGTGGATATCCAGAATTTTATACCATCTTCACTTATGTTGGTGTAGAGTTTAAAAGTGGAAACTAAGAAATTAGAATAATTGTCATCTTGCTTTAAAATGTCAAATGATGTTAAAATTTCGAAAATAAAACAATATTTTCGAAATTTTAACATCATTTACCCCAACGGAAGTTAAATACTATCAGTTTAATAAGTGAAATTTCATCGTTCAAACTTAATATTTTAACATAATGGTTGAATTATTTCTTATATTTATGGTACAAATAAATCTTAAATAACAAAAATTTCTTTAAGAAAATATTAAATTTATTAAGAAATTAAATTCAAATCAAAGAGAATATAAATTATAAAAATAAAACTGATATGCTTTTATTTGTTACCTTTTTAAAATACAAACAAAAACAAAACACATTATAATCTTAATATTAAAACATTAACATTATACCTAAAACAAAATTATTAAAATTACTTAATTATATTATCATTATAATCTTTATTTTTTTCTGTTTATATATTTTTAGTATATATGTTTAATGTTAATTTTGTTTAGTTTCTAGTTAAAATTAAAAAATATATATATATTTGTATTTAATTAAAAAAAATATATATCTAGCCCTGTATTAAGAGTTCACCTAAAGTTAAATTTACAAAATACCCATTAATTTGTAAAATCCTTTCATTACATTTTATTTTATGCATAAACATTCATATACACATACATATATTTGTTAAGTTACACATTTTGTTTAATGTATGCCCGTGAATTATAATTATTATCATTTATTTCATTTTATTTTTATGTTGTATGTATGTATGTCTTTAATTTATGTTAATAATACAAATTTTAAAAATTCTTAAATTTAGTAAAACTTTCTTTAAAGAAAAAAAAAAAAAAACACACACAAAAACAAAAGAAAAAATAAACAAATTACCATGTTAATCAAATATTTAAAAAAATAATAATAAATTGATTTAATTTGTTTTCATGTAATTAAAAAACATAAATTTAAATTGTTTTATTAAATGAACCTGCTTTCCGGTAAGTATTTTTTGTATAAATTTAAATTTTTCACCAAAATGCAAAAGGTTCAATTACCGCTCTGCTTAATTCCACTGAAGAATTTATGTAAAATTAAAATCTACAGGATTGTTTTCGTTAAACTTCGGCGGTAGTGGGATGTCAAAATCATTGTCGTTTTAAACGCTACATTCTTATTGCATTCCAAATTCGAATACCCTTCTACGAGGTTTGCTAGAGAAAGACTAACAGTTGGCTTTCTTCCTGCATTACATATTTATTTCATTCACATTGTTCTTATAAAAACCCAACTAGACAAAATTTAACAGTAGTTCTTTTATTGTTCAAATGCTTACAAACATTCCTATTATAACCTTTTAATTCTGCGAGTTCTTTAGCTGTTTTAATACAGAACTATTTCATTAACATTCTTTTAAACTTGTTCCAAAAATACCTTTCAAAATGTCAAAACTTGTGCTTTAGATTCATAGCTTCAAAACTAACAAAATTTTCAACAATGAAACTAAATGAAACATTTGTATTTACAATGTTGTTTTTATAAGTTTTTGCTTGAAACATCAATTGTGATGGAAAATCCGAAGAAAAAACATTTGTTTGTATAAATTATATAAGTTTTATGCAAGCGTATAAAACTTTAAATGTGTGCGAATGATTCTTGAGATATTGCTTATTAAATTTAGTTATGCGGAAACGCAATACTGATATAAACTGGCAAAAATAGACTTATTGCGAACAAAATGACTAAAACTAAAAAAAAATGGATGCAAATCAGATCCGAAATAATAATAAATTTGTCAATGGAGATTAAGTTATGTGGTACAGAAAGTAAGAAACTCTAGAGAAAAACATTTTATCGTAACTGACAGCATTTTGGTAAAATCGGATGTAGAGCAGAGGTATCTACAAATAAAACAACATTTCCACGAAGACCACTTTTACACAGCGGAATGACCCGAGATATCAGCAATAAGTACAACTTTCTAGATAAGAGAAACAAAACTAAAAACTTTCAAAACTTTATTAAAATTTAAATGTTATCTTCACAAAGCAGAAATAATCGGAATTCAAAAAATGTATAAAAATAAAAAAATGCTTTTCTTCGACCTGGACTTTCCCTTGCTACCAAATGCTTGTTTTTTCAAGTCCTGTACTTGTCCTTATATATTTAAGCACAGTGCAACATAAAAAATATTTGAAGACTGGAAATCTTCTCATATATTTTTAGCTTTCAGATTGTCTTGGGAATGGGTAGAAGTGATTCATGTGTTGAATATTTGAAGCTTATTCTTACTTTTTAGAAAAGAAGCTCTCTATTGAACTGCTTAAGCATCTAATTACTTCCAACATATGATCAAGTATATCCCGGACAATATAAGAAAGCGTCGCTGCCAAGTTTTATGGACCTCTCAGGAAACATGCCTGCAATCATGACGAGTCAACGCCACAAACATGTAGAATCGATGGTAGAGGAACTATCCATTAAGCGGCTCGCTCCATGTATCCTGTCAGGAGGTGCGGCCAGCAGGCCTGTCGCCAAAACCTTAAACAATTACCGATTAATAAAACCGAAACAAATGTTTTGTTGAGGCCCTATGCTTCTTATAGTAACGAAAGAAACATAGTCTTTCCTGGTAATGGTATATATACATATGTACGTCTAGTCTATTAGCAGCTAACGAGAGATGACCGGCATCAAAACGAGCAAATCTGATCGGCACTTGCAAGAATGCAGGTAACCAGGTGACGTGTGTACTTTTATTTATTTTTTTTTTTTTGAAGCCTTGCTGCTGTATTTTTATAAAACCTGCCTAGAGATCCTGTTGACAGTACCAACACTAGGATCGGATACTTTGGTCTAATAACCCACTTATACTAAACAAAACAAATTAACGACAACCTTAAAAGTATACACTTGAGTAAGAAATCCTTAAAATAAGCAAAAGTTTATATTTCTAGTACTGCACTTGTCCGGATAAACTAATTTTAAACGTATTACTAAAACTATCCTATATTCTGAACACTAACTAAACCCAAATAATGAAAATAAAACACAGATTAATTTTTTTTTTTTACATTTATATATATTTCCGTTTTTTTATTTTTCTTCATTGGTAAATATATATAATTTCGATATATTTTGTCATTTCTTAATATTACGAAAAAAAGAAAAATACTTAAATGAAAAGTATATTTATTTATTAAAATAAGTTCCAATATTTTAAAGAGATGATAAGGAACATTTTTTTTAATTTAATCCGCCAGTTTATAAAATCAATTTAAATAATTTTTTTTGTTATAAATTCTATAAATTAAGTTCAAAATTTGTAGAATTGTGAAGATTTTTTTTTAAGAAAAAAAAAGCAATAAGGTGTTTCAACTTTGATTTAAAAAACAAAAAAAATATTATTTGGTAATAAGTGGGGGATTAAAAAAAGTGAAAGAAGAAAAAAATTTTAATAAAAATATACAATTTTTTTTTTATTTTTATATATTTTTTTGGTGGTTTAGTTGCTATATTTATGTTTTTTTAGAATAAAATTTTAAACAATTTGTTTTTTTTTATAATTTGTTTTATATTAATAATTTTATTTGTGATTTTTTTTCTTTTATTATTTTTAGCTTGATTTGCTTTTTTTGTATTTGTTTTTTTTTTATTTGATGATACGATTTGTTGTGTAAATTTTAAAAAAAAAGAAAAAAATATGAAAAAAATATACTTAAAATTAAAATAATATATATATTTAAGATATATATTTATTAAATTATATTAAATATATAGATATACATATGTATATATATAAAAAAATATTATATATTAAGGTATTTTACTATAAATGTAAAACAAAAGTACGTAATATTGCCGAAGTAGAAGAAAAATTAAGTTGTAAATAAACTTAAGAGAAAAAAAAAGAAAAGTAAAGTAAAGAAGATCAATAGTTTTTGAGCTATTTTATATAACAAAATAATGATATAATTAAAATATATCTAAATACGTTATAAGTATTGAAATATTTTCAATTCATTCTTTATATTTAATTTGATAATCTTAGATTAGTTTCTCTTTAATAAGAGATTTCTTTCAACATTTTTTTGTTTTTTTTCTTTTTGTGTGTGTTAAATAAATTCATTATTATTTTCATAAAGTTGCCAAAAAAAAAACAAAACCTTTTTACACCAAACAGAGAATAATAAAGGATTTGTTTAATTAAAATTGTTTAGATTTTAAATTGTTCATGTTTAGATTTGTTATAGAGTAACGTTAATAGCAAATAAGGAAGAGCAGGTTGGTATTTTTTTCGTTCTTTTAAGTATGAGGTGGGCTGTGTTTTTCAACTGGAGGGGATTAAGAGAAATTTTTATATTTATAAAAAAAAAAGAAATTTGAGCAAAAATAACAAAAAATAATGATAAAATCTTGGTAATTACTGTTTTTATTGTTTATTTAAATTTAAAAGTAAAATTATAATTATTTTAAAAACTAAAAAAATAGTAGCAAAAATTTATTACATTTAATGTTATTGAAGAAAAAAACTATTTTATATGTATGTATATGTATATGTTGGGTGGGGTGGGTTGATAAAAAATTGAATTTGATATTGTAATAGATGATTTGTTGTAAGTAATATTGTGTGTTTAGTATATAGCAATTGTTTTTATGGATTTGGAATGGTTGGCATTTTTATTTTCTTTTTTATTTATATTAAACTTTAAAATATATTGCTTGTTTTTGTTTTTGTATTAAATATGAAACATTTGGCGAGATTATATATGATGACAATACAATTACTAAATGTAATAAAACAATATGTACGTATATCCTTTCAAAACAAGGATTCCCTGTGTTTATACATATATAAATATGTGTGTGTATAAGAATAAGTATAAAGAGAGAAGAGTTAGGAGCCTTTTAAACTTGTGGAGGGACAGCTTTTTTCTGTGTGTGTATGTGTAAAAAAATATATATATATATTTATATGTTGATTTGGATGATTGTTGACTATGATTAAATTATAATTATAATTAATTATATATATAAAAAAGAACGCTGTAAAAAAAGGAAAAAAGAAAGGAAACAAAAAATGTAATTAGTATTTAATTCAAATGTAAAAAGATTACTTTTTTTGAAGGAAAAAACGAAATCGCATGTAAAAATATTTAGAGATTCGACAGTACAAAAGGATTTATATAATTTCTTAGGTGGAACCGTTACGGTCTTATTAGGTAGATGAAACTTAGCATCATTAACCAAAATCTTATAAAATTATAATTATTTAGTTAAAAACAGAGGAATTTAACATTTAGAATGTTCTCAAATGAGAGGTCCGCGGCCTACAAAACTGACCAACTGATCAATTCAACTAGAGCTAATCTAGAACTAAACTACAACCAAACTTGAACTAAACTAGAAATAAACTAGAAATGAACTAGAACTATACTAGAACTGAACTGAATTAGAACAAAACTTGAACTAGAACTGAACCAG
>JACGTJ010015248.1:0-10838 GCA_014858695.1 Chrysomya rufifacies | reverse complement strand
TTCAGTTCTGGTTCAGTTCTAGTTCAGGTCTACTTCAGTTCAGTAGTCTAACAAGATATGTCTTTTTATTTTGTAGGCCTAAAAAATTTGACTTTAATGAAATTAATTGTATGATATAAACATTTTGTTGTTAAGTAAAAATGTTATATTAATTTGTTGCATTTCAAATATTACAGAGAAATTTGAGTTTGATTTTTATCAGAAATCAATACATTCAATGTACATCAGCATCTAATCAACGATTGGTGATACAGCCGATTTCGAAATATGGCTTTTTACTCCAACCTTATATATTTTTATTGAACTCATTTGTACATGAAAAGTGAACATGCAATATTTTGCTCATTTTTAACCTAAATAAAGTAAAACAAAAGTAGAATGACAACTGAAGTTGGCATTTAAAAAGTTACAATTATAACTGATATAAAATCGCGGTGAATTAATAACATTTATGCACTTGAATTTGTACTGTATTTTATTTGAAATTTGCTTATTTGACTTATAGAAACTCGTATGAATACTAAATTTATAAATCTAAACACACTGAAAGGTTATTTGTTTATGTAATTTCTACATTCAACTGACATAATTTACATAAGGAATACAAAATTTTGTATACAACCACAAACATTAACGAAAATGCAAACAATCAAACAAATATACACATTCAAATAACAACTTTAGAAACCTCATGAACCAAAGCTTATATCTAAAGTTGAGGCATATATTATTGTGTATGCTTACACAATTTATTATACCAAAAAATTATGGGGGTATGCTGAATTTGTCATTCCGTTTGTAATATGTTCAAAAAATATTCTACTAGGACCCCAACATATTCTGGCTTCTTCTGAGATTCTAAGTAGATCAGTAGATAACCGTCGGTTTCTCTATTTAAAACACAATAGAATGGCATCACAGAAGCTACAAAGTTAACATTTTCCACAAATATGCAAAATGAACAAAATCAGTTCATAAAATGTAAAGTCATTGACCAAAATCCCTTAAAAACGGGACAATTTTGAATATTTTATTGATGAAATTTTATATTTTAATAAGAAACTTTTCTTTAATGTCACATAAGACCTGTTGAAGGTAGGAATTTAAGATTCGATCAAGTCGAATGTAATCTTAATTGTTTTAACTTTATATATTTTATGAAAAATGTGCACAATTTTATATATCTTTACAATTGTAACAATATTAATGAATTTTCTATTTATTTTCATTTCAGATATTAATGTTCAAAGAATATTTACGAAATATATTTTATTACTGGTAAGTTTAACTCACATTATAAAACTAATATATCTATAAGTCCCCAGCGATATTTAACTTGAAAAGTATTATAACATATATCGATATAGAATATAAAGGTGAGGATGAGAGCTTATATTTCGAAGAAGTTGTGCACTAAATACGCCCCATTTTGTTATTTAGTATAAAACTTCATTGTACGTTCGCCGTGTTCTGTATGCAATAAGTACAAAATGATTAGATTTTAAACTTAAATAGCGTTTAAAAACATATAGAGAAATTCATAGACCTAACTATTTCCATTCTATAATCAAGTATTTTACAGAATACTTCATAACTAAAGTTAGAAGTCTTTGCTGCCACGTATCATGACAGGTTTTATGAATGTATCAGGAAAACAGGCACAGCATACTGAAATATGTCTGTAATCATGATTAGAATCGATTGCGAAGGAACTATCCGTAGAGCGGATGTCCGATATATAAACGTGTCATACCAATCCTGTATAGAGGTGTAGCCAATAGTCGTAACACCTGAGTCGAATGCTGTGGTCTAATTCATTACTCATCTTAAACAGTTGCCGATTAATCAAATGAAAACACTTTTATGCCAAAGTCATTAATGGCGAGAAAATCTATTCTTACCGTATGTAATCATCAATGACACTTGTGTATTAGGGAATTTCAACATTTAATAATTCCATACCATGACATTAAAGGGAAATATTTTTTTTTATTATATATTACGTGTATACACACAACATTTTCAGACTGCTTTCTGAAGTTGTTTTTTAAGATTTCGAGAAAGAAATAGAATTTTACTTGAAATATAAGTCAATAAAACTTTTAAAATGTCTAAAGCAACAAAAGATTCTTAAAGTAATCTTCCTTTAATTTGGGAATTTCGGAAATTTCCTAAGAAAGAAAATATTCAATTATATATTGTTCCCTACAAAGAGCAGATCGCCTTAACAAATATACGCCATTAAATTCTATTTTGAGCGATGATTTTTATTTGGCCCCAGCTTCTACGGGTTTTTCAAGTCCATTCTTCAGCTGTCTACTCCACGTTAATGATGGTAGTCCACTTCTTTGGCTACCCTGAGGATTCCTTTCGAAATTTTCAGTTAATTCTCGATAATTCTATTTTGTCTAAAAACGTTCAGAAATGATTCTGTTAAAATTGGAAAAGTTTACAAGTTCCATTTCTTCATTTCTATTTATTACTAAAACTGTTTTAATATAAATTGAATTAATATACTATTTTTAAAATATTACTTCCTAATTTAATGACCTTTCGGAAAGTTTAATAGTCAATCCCATTTTCTCGAGAGCACAGGATTCTCAGGAAAAGAGACGTTGAAAATCTAGTTCCATGCCCAACAATAATAACAATAAGATTTTCTCAAAGTTTACAAAATTTTCAAAATTATATATGTATGTAGATTTAATTAACAAACATATTTCCTTGTGAAATCGTATTGTATACTATAGAGCTGCCACATACCTGGCAAATATTTCAAAATAATTTCATCAAAAGATTCCTAACTAAAAACCTTGAACGAAAATTTCATATTTTCTCAAAGTCTATAATTTATAAGTTTGATCTTACATTATTATCCACAGATATCTTAAATTTATCTATTAAATATTTGTGTGAACATGTGTAACCACGATTAGTTGGCTTGATTTCTAAACCTTTCACTCTTGACTGGTTATTAGTTAAAATACATTTTTGCTCTTTGTGAAAATCATCAAGTTACTGTTCAATGATTTTATTGTTGTTGACTTTGTGTGTTTGTGTGTGTTTTAAGGAATGTCATTGTCATGTTTGCTTTTCTTATTGTTAACATTGTTGCTGTTGCTGTTGCTTTAGTTGTGTTGTTGTCTATATAGAATAGAAAAAGTAGCTTAACTTTAACAGGATATTCTAACACAGTGTAGTTCCTGAGATGATATTTAATAATACAAACTTTCGTTTAGTTTGCCGCCATAAACATTTTTCAAATTACATTTTATCCATGAAAATTTTCGCTATTAATGTTTGCTTTGTCATTATTGTTATTTTGTATTATTTGTCCCTGCTGTTGCTCCATTTTATGTTGTTGGTACTTAATAGTAAAATGATTTCTTCGATTTCCTGTGAATTGAAGCGAAATTTTGATGTAATTACTTGTTTGAATTTTTTTTTTAAATTATTCTAGTGTAACATTTATTGTAAAGTGTATAGTAGTTGTTGTTGTTATTGTTATTGTTACTGTTTGTTTGGCGTTATGTTAAATACAAAACGAGAGTAGGTAATCTATACACACATACGGAAAGAAAATCTATCAATCAAACTCGACAGATAATGAACTCTTTTCTAATATTTACAATCTATGTTCTTTAAAGTTTCTAAAATTCATGACAAATCAAAATTTAGACTCTAAGAAGTACATCATGTCACAAATATCCCAAAAAAACATACATTTTATTGTAGGGTATAGAAAGTTGGACTTCTCAACTACTAGTATTATTGATGTAATTGTTATTAGTATTTTATTTTCTATTGTTGCTATTATTGTCAAGCAGTAATCTGGAAGGAAACACAAATTGCAACAGTAGTTGTTTTACAACAATTACAACAACAAAACAGGTTTGATCCTATAAATACTACTACAACTACATATCTTATTCCTGTAGATAAATAATAAGAAAAAGTATGTTTGAATATACACGCACACACAAACACATACACCAAAGGAAACGGATGTTATTATTCATTCTTGTTCATATTCCTTTAAATACTTATGACTTTAATACTAACTACTTGTTGTTGCTTGTGATATTATTGTTGTTATTATTACTTGTACATCTTGTTGCTGATGGATTCTGTTGTTAGTTGTATTGTCAAAGTTGTTTATCAATTGAAATATTTTATAATCTTTGTTAAAAGAGAAGAATTTGTTTTTTTTCTTTTCTGCGATTTGTTACATAAAAAAATCTTTAACAACTAAATACACAAAGCAGTTATGTTTATTATTGGAAACTTTTGGAAAATTTTTTTGTAAAACATATTGTTTTCAATTGTTGCTTCTATTTGACAGAGGAAAACATTTCGACATTATTAAATGAACTTATATAAATCTTGAAAATGAAATAATATTGAAAACTTTTTGATATAGATTTGTGTGATTAAGCTTTAAAGAGCAATTTTATTCATAACTTGTAAAGTATTGAAGTGGACTAAGCAAATACAAATTTGAGAAACGTAAAGAACGATCGTTTCAGCATCAAGTTCGAATTTGTCATATTGTGGAAACGTTCCACGATAGATCTTTCAAGTACAGGAATGTGAAGTACATTTGATAGTTTTTTGGTATCTCGAATTCTATTAAATAAAAATATTTGGCATCTCTGGAAAAATATGTAGTACTATATAAATAACAGTATTCCAAAGCCACTTAAGCCGATAATATATCCATTAAGACTTAAACTAAAGTGCTTCTTAAGAAGCACTGAAAGGTGCGGTTTATTAATATAGAAGGTATATCTGTTGCTAGTCATTTCCCGGCATGCTCAATAACTTAGAAGATTAAGTTTTACTGTTAGATCTTCTTAGTATTGACAAAAATTAAATGTAAACTAATTCCTGTAGAATGAGCATTCAAATGACACACAATCACTTCATATTTTCTATTATACACGTTGTTATTGTACTCGATTAGCTTTTCTATGAACGCTTCTCTACTCCCAACATATTATTGTAGGAAAATTTCATTTTGAGTTTTAGTCAAATGTGACATCCAATCGAAATCTGACAAACCCCATTTTCGTCTTTGATATTATCTTTTGTGAAAGAATTCTTGAAACTTTTGTTGATTTCGAGTTATGGCACTTCAAAATTTCATAATATTTTGATAGATTAATGTTATTATTGTATTGAATCGGTTTTCGTAAGGACAAGAAAATTATTGAACGATTTATAAACAACTTGACATTCTTGTACTAGAATAACTTTGTGTATAACTATTAAAGTTTGGGAATTGAAAACTGCTACAATAATAAATTGTTATATTTTGAAATAGAACCATATCACATTGTTCCTAATTTTTGTCCATAAACTGAGAGAGAACAAAAATTCGTTCAGGTCGACAAGAGTAGACTGACTACTCAATGAAATCGTTTAGTTAGCCTAATTAGTTCATTAGTCTGAACTAGTTGGCATTACTCAACTCATCTAAAGGAAGTTCTAGGCTAATGTAACCAAGTCTAGTGTAGATCGTAAAGAGTTTTGTTAATGTTGAAAACTAATCAGAAGCTGAAATGAAAACTTACTCAATAAAGTACTAACAACCAGTAAAGCATAAATTATAGATATTTAATGATTTCAATTACGGTGCACTGGTACAAGTAACTTGAAGATCAATTTTAAAAGATTTTCTAATACATTTTCCACAAAAAATTGTTCTTTGCAAACATTTCAACAAAATTATAACTTAATTTGAGTGAAAACTTAAATCTTTTAATAAAATTATAATTTCATTTCCAACTGTGTAGACATTGTGTATTTCTAGTTAACTAGAATCAAATATTATTTATCTGCACAAACTTTTAACTATTCCACATGAACAATCTTTTATACATTAAGTTCTTTTTTTTTCTTTACTTTCTTAAAAATGTTCTTCCTAATTTGAAAGAAAATTTTTGCTATTGTGTGCAAGAAAAAAGAATTATAAATAAATGTAACGTTGTGAATTGTTTAAGTTTTGAATTAAAAACTTTTCTATTTGAGTTTACTAATTTTCACAATTTAAATCTGAACAAAATTTATATTTAAATTGTTAAAAATGTTGTAGTGTAATGATTTAATATTTTTGTCTAGTGTCAAAAAATGATGGGAGGGTATATTGGGTTTAGCATTTTGTTTGTAACATGTTGAAATATTCATCTAAAACTCGAAGATGTTTTCATATTCTGAGTCCTGGTAAGATTCTAAATCGATCTAGTAATGTTCGCCTGAGTGTTTTGAAAACACGATAGAGTTTGCACAGAGAAGCTAGGAATTTAGCATAATTATTTCTTTATTTAGTCTGTTTTCCTGTTTGATATTGCAAATGGGCAGAATCGGTTCATAAATGAGGAAGTTATGGACCAAAAACCATAAATATGGTCCATTTTTGACATATTAATTACATAACTTGAAATGGAAAAACGTACATTGTTGAAAATTTTGGTACACTATTACGTGGTAATAGGAAACTTGGACAATCATTTTATAATAGAACTAGAATACTGTATTTGTATAAACCAAGATTTTGTACAAATAGAAATAGTGCGGGGACTCTGATCCTTTTTAAAACTTATAGTATATTCCTTACTATGTTTGTTATTCCGTTGGCAATTTCTACATTATTTATTTGAGACCGCATAAAGTATATATATTCTCAATGGTGGTTTCAAAAAATTCGAAATATGCATGACCGTCTGTCCGTCTATCCGTTGGTATGTCGTTTATGAAAGCCTCCGATCATAAAGTTGTTCAGTATGTTTATCAAACCATTCCTTAGGTTCTTGAGAAATTTGCTAGTTAAATTCGTCAGAATCTATACATAAATGTCCTTAATGTTTTCAAAAAACCATTACTTTTAATTATATATTTCAACTATTTCTCTATGTACTATGGACTTGAACCCTCCATAAATCGATAGTATTGAATTTTTGGATTTGTGAAGTCGTTGTAAAAGATAAACCCTTCAATGTATAACTGAAAATGTTATTGATTTTTGAAAGATTTTTCGGTTTAATATTTTCGCGAATTCGATCATCTTAAATGGAGAAAGGAATAGGCGATTTCTCATCGCATATTTGGAAGTATTTTTTTCTATATATTGATAGCATGGTAAATCAGATTCGGCCAAGCCTAATATAATCTTCTTATTTATAAATTTAAATAAGAAAATACATTAAGGGAGAAAGAGGGAGCAGCGAAGAAGAAGTGTGTAAAATATTTTACCTTCATGTTGTCCTTCATAATTTTTCTAGACAAACAATGAAACTAGAACAAAACACTAGAACTATGTGTCTGTGTGTGTGTGACTGAATATAGCAAATAAAAAACTTGTTTAACCCTACATAAGGCCTAGTAATCATTGAGAAACTATAAATTTCCATTATCTTGAAAGCAGAACATTGCCTGAACAGTTAAATTTTCTAAGTATTTAGATTTTAATGCTCCCTGAGTTAGCCCTACCAAGGGTTAATGTTATATATTTCTATATACTAGTAAGTAAAACAGAGAAAACTACATAGAAAATAAAAGAAAAATAGGAAAACCACTTTATTGCGTGGTCGGCCACTGTCTTAACAAATAACTTACATATATACATACATATTTACACATTTAAGCACTACTCTAATACATAGTAAGATAAATTTTTCTTTACTATTTCTATCACATTTCTTCCATTACATTAAATTATGACGCTTAATTTACATATCGGCCAGAATTAAATGTCGAAACATCTTTTTATGTTCTTTGCTTTCTATTTTCTTTTCTTTTCAACATTTTTATTTCTCTCTTGCTTTTTTGTTTTCATTTTATGTAATCACAGATTATGGCATTGAGGCAAAGTGCTAAGCTGATTAGATATACAAGGCTATTAATTTGATGGGTTTATATTATGCAAGCAGGCCCCTTAAGTTTTTCAGAAGAATAGAAATAAAAATATATGAAAACATATTAAAAGTTATAGCTACGTTATTTTAGTTATTTTCCACAAAAAATATGGTTATTTTAACATAAACATAAAATTTTCATTTCGTAATTTTTGAAAATGTTTAGTAATTTTAAATATTGTTTCACATATCAAACTCATCTTTAATTTGCTACTTTGTTTTGTAAAACAAACGTTTTCGATTTTAAATTTCTTCAATTTAAAGCGCATTGATATTCCTTATTGCCGCCTTCTTATGAAACAACTAATATTCATTCTATTTAAATATATTTCAGTTTATTAGATTCTTGTGGCAAGTTTGTATGTGTGTGTTTTGTATTTTTTAAAAGGCCTGTAAATGAGTGCTGTTTAGTTTGGATTATATAAAATTAATATAATCATTTTATTTTTATATTTCGCTTAACATATGTATATATATCGTTATGATTATATAGTTAGGATTAAAGTATCATGATTAGCACTTATCACTTATTATATCATCAATACGCTTTAATATAAGATAAAAGAAGAATAAAACGTATTTATACACAGTGTGTGCCTTTGCCAAGGAAATCAAGTAAGATTATATTTGACTTGGCTGAATCTTTAATATCCACCATCCACAGATTCTATGCAACATAGAAAATAAGTGCAGGCAGAAGCCATGACCGTTTTCTGTTTGTACAACATCGAACGAATTCACAGAAATGACCTAAGATATAGGAAATTATGAACAAATTCCATACATTTAAATAATACATAAGATAAGACATGGGCGGAATATTGTCCATATTTCTTATTACTATGTAGTGATTAATCAAAAATTTCTTCTTTGTACGTTCTTCTGGTTCATTTTTATGGTATGTTATACAATAAAATGCTCCAAAATAGACCATTTTTATAGTTTGCCGTATCATGACTTCTTTATTTATGAACCGATTCTGCCTATTTTCCATAACAAACAAACTTTATATAAATGAAATATATGTGCCAAATATCTTTTGCATTTCAACAGAAATGCAGACAGACCGAACATGGGACTTAGATAGACAGGCATACAATCTTACCTGTACATAGACTACCTACATGTTAGAATCTTAGAAGGGTGTTACACTCGAAATGACGAAGAGAGATAAATCAACAATTTTTTATAGGATACTGGTAAATTTTAGAAATATGAAACGAGAATTTAAAACTATTGATTACCAGAACAATTTAGTGATATTTTGCTCTTTATTCTGACCTTTTATGAGTGTGTATATAGTCTAATCTGCAAAACTGATCTAGGTGGTTAAATATTTCAAATATCTCGGATGGAGTTAGCAATTCTTGTTTTTTGGTGTATATCTGTCATTTGTCACCGAAGTATGTCTGAATTCATTTTTAGAACACTTGATATATATTCTCATATAGATTCACTATATGCAATTTTATTCAAATATTGAATACATTCAGATATCAAACTTCTAATTACTTCAAACTCCTACCCTGAAATCACACGATTATTGTCATTAGGTTAACAGAATCCATAACATCAAATTTAGCTTAGATTTAAGATTGGCATGACTTCTTAGTTTAAGAATTTCATACTTTTCCATGTTACGAACCTGCTGAAACTTTCCCGAAATATCTAAGTTGAAAGATTGTGGGTTTACAACCTTGTCAAAATAATTTCCCAAGTAGTGTCAATACGAAAAGGATGTTATGTTCTCCCTTTTTCTATTTGTATCCAACTGATAACCCATTTGAAATGATTACGTTTCATGTCAAAAATAATGAGGTAGGGCCCAAACAATTATTATGAATCGAATTAAAAATCGGCTGGGTCGACGATTCATGACCGACCACTTGAGATATATGTATATATTTCAGAAAAACTTCATAAATCGAGAATTAGGTCGCTATTTAGCATTGGAAATTTTATAGCAAAAATAGTTTCATAAACATAAATTATTTAAATTTTGATTTAGATAATCGCAACAAAATATGCTCAGTTAATTTGAATACATATTTTATGATAATAAAAAAACAATAAAGCTTACCCCCCTATATAACTTCAAATTACTACAAGGAAATATTAAACGATTAAGAATGCAATCTAATTTTTGACATTTCTATAAGAATAGTTTTATTTTCATTCTTTAGTTTTAATTATAACATTAAATATATCACACTGGATATGCAAGTATTAAAAAAGCAATTCACTAAACAAATAATGCAAATGAGACGATTTCAATTTAAATGTTTATTAAGTCAAATAACTGAATATTTTATGAAACATAAAGTTTCCTTTGCATCTTCTTAGTTACACACATAAACAAAGAACATTTGAAAACTATACGGGTATATAGATATGACTATAAGACTATAAAATAGTAAAGTTGACAGACAAACGAACAGAATAGTTATAGTTATGTATATATATTTTTTCTGTTCCTAACTAAAACAAAAAAAAAAAAACTAACCCGGAATATATACGAAGAACTTTATCCTTTTAATAGGGTGTAAATTTATATAAATATTTATACAATATAAAACTTTAACATACAAAGTGAATGATGTGTCTTTATGAGATTTCTAAAATTTCATTTCAACTTTTTTTTTTTGTCAAGCTTTCTTTCGAAAGATTTGTTTCTGTTTCTGTTTGGATTTGTAAATGTATATTTGCATTAAAGAGTTAAATGAGATATATAAAAAAGATCTAAAATAGATGCAAGGAAGTAAGAAAAAAAGTGTCAACAATAATTTTTAATTAAGAACTTTAACGCTTGAATACTCACTAACATGCAAAAATTTATACCTAACAGGGTAATTCTTTTAGAAGAATATTTTTCAAAAATAACTGAACTAGAACTGTACTAGAAATGTACTAGAACTGTACTAGAAC
>JACGTJ010015224.1:485-11520 GCA_014858695.1 Chrysomya rufifacies | reverse complement strand
TGATGGTGGGTATTAAAGATTCGACCAAGTCGAATATAATCTTACTTGTTTTTTTTTTGTTTGCTTAGTTTGGTCTGTGTAAATACGTATTTTATTATAGACAAGCATAAATAAATTCTACAAAAATTGTAGGTTTTGATTTAAATATTCGAAAAGTTTGAAATTAGTAATAGATAAAAAACCTTAACAAAATGTTGCAAATATAAAAATAATGCAACAAAATCAACTTTTTTGAAAAGGATGTTAATAAAAACGTATTGAAAAAACAAAATAAAATATTTAAAGTTTTGAATAAATAAATAAAATTTAAAAAAAATTTGGTGAATAATTTAATGAGAATTAAAAAAAAACAGAATAACAGAAAAATAACAATAATTCGTAACAGATTAGAAATAAAACGTAATTAATAAAATAACAACAAATTAATAAATAAATTTATATTTCAAGAGGAACTCATAAATCTTGAAACTATTTAAAATTTATAAAATAACAACAACAAGAACAACGGAAAATCAAAATATTATCAAACACTTTGGCGAGTTAAACAAGAAAACGAGATTATTTCTTGATAAAGATTATTATTTTTTTTTCTACTGAAAGATAAGATCACTAAATGAAATTGCAATAAATTTTGAAAAAAAAACAAAAACAATTCAAAATTCAATTAAACTACTTTGTAAAGCTACTAAATTTAGTTAGTAGCAGGCCTTAGACTGCCGCGGACTCTTGCCACGTTTGGCCTTAAGATAAACGCAGTGAAAATGATTTCCTTGAAATTTTTACTGGCTTCTTTGGCGGTGATTAGTATTTGGTCGACCTTACCCACAGCCACACAATGTGATACTTCCTATTATGAGAAATATTATTCGGCCAGAAGATTTTTGCCTTTGAAAAAAAGTTCTCTGCTGCAGGTTAACTTTACCCTAAGTTTGCAAAATGAAAAATTGGAAGAATTTGAAAGGATCGCTTTAGTTGGTGATGCTCCAGCATTGGGTTCATGGAAGGCAAATGGTGCTGTTATCATGAATAAGACTAGTGAATTTGGCAAATGGGAAGCTTCCGTTTGGCTTAATGCTAATGCAACTTTAAATTATCGTTATTTTATAGCCGCTCAAGATAAACGTTCTGGCCAAATACAAATTAGACGTTGGGAATCTGCCATACAAAGTCGTTATTTGAATTTAACTACCACTGCCGTCAGCCGTTCGGATGTTTTTGGTATTATACAGCCTGGTTTAGCTAAGGAAATTCAACGTGGTTGGTTAAATTCCGGTCATATAGTTCAGTTTAAATTATTTCGCAATCCTTTGCAATTAAATGATTCCTCAGCGAATGGCCAACAACGTTTACGCCTAAAACTAACTCCCGTAGATCCTCAATGGCGTAGTGTTATAGTTCCCTCGGCCCGTGCCTATACAGACTATGTACGCATGGAATATGGCAATAGTTTTTTGAAAACACAACCTGCTCAGGGTGTATTGTATCAGGACAAGGATATCATTATGTTTCACATCACCGTAACGGACTTACAAGATGTGGCCTATCTTTTTGAAGTCTATGTAGAAGATTTGGAAGCTAATACGTTGCGTGTAATAGGTTATCAATATATTTATCCCGATGCCATTAAAGCTACAGATGGTGAAGTTTCCATTAATCTATTATCACCCATTTGGATGAATACAATTGGTGTTTTGAAATTGCAATATGTGGTTATTAAACCATTGCCCAATTCTTTGGTAGATTTTCGTACTTCCTTTAGCGATTACTGGCGTTCCAATTGGACTGCCCTAGAGGCGGGACACAGAGGTTTGGGTAAATCTTTGAAAGAAACCACCAATGCTGCTCCCATTTTAGAAAATACCGTAGCCTCTATGTTAGCTGCTGCTGAATTGGGTACCGATTTAGTGGAATTTGATGTACAACTTACCAAAGATTTAGTACCCATAATCTATCATGATTTTTCTATATTAGTATGCATGGAATCGAAAACTCCCACCAGCAAAGATGATCTTACCGAAGTTATGATCAAGGATATTACCTATGACCAGCTTAAAGATTTAACTACTTATCAGGTGATAGGTTCGAAAATCGTAGAATATCCCTCCCACAACTCAGTGCTCAATGAAACTCATCGTATGTTCCCCACATTTGAAGATTTCCTTACGAAAGTTAATAAATCCGTGGGTTTTGATATTGAAATTAAATGGCCTCAACTTAAAAGTACTGGTGTTTGGGAAAGTATACAGACCATAGATAAAAATCTCTATATCGATCGTATTTTAGAGGTTATGTTAAAGCATGGCTGTGGTCGTCTTTCATTTTTTACCAGTTTTGATGCTGACATTTGCTCCATGATACGTTTTAAGCAAAATATGTATCCTGTTATGTTCCTCTCCTCCAGCAAAGAAGCTAATTTTGTTGATCCACGTTCTGATACCATTTACGATACTGTCAATAATGCTCAAGCTTTTGATTTGGCCGGCATTGTGCCAAATGCTGTATTCATTAAGAAAAATCCCGATTGGATAAATGTGGCCTTAAAACAAAATAAAAAAATATTCCTTTGGGGTGGTGATCTTAAAGATCGTGAATCAATTGATTGGTTTATAGCTCAAAATCCAACGGGTGTTATATATGATCGTATGGATTTGTATTTGTCTGCCAATCGAACTAGTGCCTTTGATGTGGAAAATGATTTACCTGAGTTCTTTAATTTACAATGTTCGACCCAGGGTCAAGGTTCAGGAGAAAATGCTACAATTACTAATATCTTAAGTAATGTTAATATGTTATAAATGAGTATTATTATGTTATTCATAAAATAAATTGTTAAAGTTGAGAGTTAATTTTTTTTATAAAGATCTTGAAAGTTATTAATAAAATAGAGAGTGTAATTTGCACAACAGAAATATGTTTTAATATATGATGCCTTATTTACAATTAATTGAATTTTCAGTATTTTGAGGTACATATCTTACTGTTTTTGCAACATTTGAACGTTTATAGTTTTTATACCACCATAAAATGATATGGGGTATATAGGGTTCGTCATTCCGTTTGCAACATGTTAAAATATTAGTCTTAGACCCCAAGAAGTATATATATTCTGGATACTGGTAAGATTCTAAGTCGATCTAGCAATGTCCGTCCGCCTGTCTGTTGAAAGCACCAATGAGATCGCACCGGATGAGCTAGGAAGACGAAATTTGGAACAAATATTTATCTTATATAACATGGGTACAATTAGGTTATAAATAAGGAAGTTATGGAACAAAGAACCCATAAAAATGTGTAATTTTGTAGCATTTTAGTACATAATATGAAACGGATGAAGGTATAAAGATGAAAACATGATATACTAACGGGAAATTTAGATTCGAAAAATTGGCGTGACTCGCCCATTGCTTAGCCCGCTCATAAAAAATATGCCTTTTTAAGCATATTTCGCTCTTAATATGAAAGGGAAGAACGTATAATGATGAAATTTTAGACTGACTATTAGATAGTAAGCAGAATGTTTAAAAAAATGAGCGTGCCCCGTCCACCCACAGAAATTCGTGATTTTGGTCTATTTTGTACATATAATATGTCTCAAATGTGAAATAAATGGAGACAAACGGTGAAATTTTCGATGTTAGTTAGTAGGAAGAAACTTGGTAAAAATAATGCGTGCTCCGTCCACTTTTCCGTACGTCTATAAAAATCTGTCAGTTTTAGCATTTTAGTACACAATATGTCACAAATACATACATATGTACCGGAAAAGCATACAAAGGTAAAATTTTATATAGGCTGTTAGACAGCAATGTTAGACATAATAAATGTATGTGTTCCCTCCTCCCATATTTGGGAGGAAATCCGCGATTTCGGTGGATATTAAAGATTCGGAAAAGCCGAATATAACATTCTTACATTCCCTGTCAGTATGTACTAGTGCAATTTCAACTGTAACGACACATTTTTTGGTTAAAAACAGTTTAAACTTTTTTCTTATCACAAAAAAATTCGTCGTTCGGGAGAAAATTAGCCCTTAGATCTAATACTTCATGTGTGCATATTGTGGGTGAAATTCTATAAATTTTTATACTCTTTTGTATAGTTTTGAGTGTTCTAATTGGAGAAGAAACTTTCTTTACTTTACTTTTTACATTATGAACAGAATCACGATCTGTTCTTATTGGTATAGAGTTTAAAACATCGCCTTAATCAAGATTTAGCTATAACCTACTTTTGTTATTGTATATTAGTTTATAGTCTTCATTTCCACTTATTTGGGTGACTCTGAAAAACAATTTTATCAAAGGTGGTGAAAACTATTACCCAATTGCTCGCAGGGTTGCATTCTATCAAATTAGTGTTGCCAAAACATTGAGGTGTTTTCCCCACCAACTTTGTTATACTTTTAGAAGATTTATTTTTTATGGTTTAATATGAAATACAAGATGAAATGTAATAAATATATAAATTTTAGCTTAAAGTTTTGAGAATTTGCATGTATTTCGGGAGTTCTGATTGAATTATGACACTTTGTTTTTGGATTTTGTGTTGGAAAGAATACTGAAATCTGTTGTGGCAGCAGAGATATTTGTAAAAATACCTTAGTTTCAATTAAAACAAATAAGATCGAGAGATCTTTTTTGTGTTAATATTAAAGATCATATTAAATTTTAGGAAGAAAACATCTATATGGTTGTAGGATAATCGAAATAATAGAAACGATCGGATAAAAACTACACCATTTCCAAACATACATGTGTGAATATTTTATAGATACAACAAAATAATGAGCAAATTTTATATATTTAATACTAGGAAAAGTAGTTGGGACAATTTTTTTTTTATATCAAAGTTCAGTATCCAGATGAATTCAAAATTTGCTGCTTCTTCCGTTTCATGTTTATGACTCATGTGTCATGAGATCGCTATAGCGTTTTCTATAGACAGAAGGATGGAAATAGCTAAATAGACTTAGAAGCTTTCTAGCACGAAGACTACATACATGTACAGGTCCTGGACGAAATATTACAAACATAATATCTTAGAAATCAAAATATATGTAAAATTATCGTTTTGGGTGTTTGTTTGTCTGATTTTAAAGTTACTTATTAATAGCTTGGCATTATTTGGCCTTTGAGTATAAACTCAGTTTGGGAAACTTCTCCTATGCTCTTAAGTTATGTAAAGTTCACAGTTTCCTTTGTAATACCCCATACATGTAGTTATCTCTATTGCTATTCCAAACTTAACAGCCCTAGATTCGTCAGTCTGACTTCGAATGTACAAATGAGATTGTTCAGTCGTCGAAAACAATCTACCTTACTAACCCTAATTCAATAATCCTTATGTTATCCTTAGATAAAGTTATTAGTTAATCCATGTAAGAGCTTCAGTCAGAAAAAAACTTGGGTGTATTTTATGTAAAGTTCTAGCTGTCGGCAATAAAAAAACTACCAGATCAAAAAATAAAACCGCTGTTTTGGCAGTACTGCAAAATTTTTACAATCCTCAAAATATGCTTCATTTATTTAATCATAATATAAGACAGAGCTGGATAATGTTGTATATAATGAAATATGGTCAATTGCTTTCAAAAATGTATAGGATCGGACGATTATTTTACCCCATTATTATATATGTATAACGAAATTTTGAACATAAATTTCTTCTATACTCTTAAGCATAACACACCGGTTAATTTCTCTCATATTGATTTAACCAAATAAAATGCTTAAATATGCGAGTACGACTGCAGTTATATAGATATTCTAAGTAAATTTGGTACAAATCGCTCCATTATTTTGCTTATTCCCCTTTCAAATGTACCCCTGGAATAATGTTTAAGCACATAACTCGCTCAAAGAGTAACTTTTTTTTTAATATACTTTGTGCCAAATTTCAACTTAGCCATACAAATACAAATAGTATCTCGTAAAGGATGATTAAAAAGTCTCCCGCAAAAGAGGATAATTTAAATTACATCAATAATTCTTATAGTTCCCATATATTTAAATATGAAAGCAATAGTGTGAGCATTAGGGGAGCTTTCGACCACATTCTGTGGGGGAGATTTGTATAGAGGCTGGGTGAAATAGTGGATCGATTATAATCCCAAATTAATAATCTTTGCAAAATTCCATCAAAATATGTCCTAAATTGAAGCCAACATCCATTTTTGGTGAACTTTTGTAGGCAACTATGCGAAATAATTAATCGATTCAAAATAAGACATAAGTAAGGTCTGCTAAAAATTTGTATGTATTCTTTGATATACCAAATTTGAATTGTGTATCAAATTTCATCAAGATATTGTGATCCGTTATATATGCTAAAATTCATTAGATTAGACGTATATTTATTGTATTTATGGACCTAAAACGGGGATAGTCTTTGTATGGGGGTTAGGTAAAATAATTAATCGATGAATTTCAATCAGTTCAGTTCTATCATAGATTTCTGTATTGATCTACTACGGATTAGAATTCGTATAAAAATTAAAAAATATCAAATTTTGTGGTTGTCTAAATAAGAAACTTGATCAAAGTTGTACGTTTTCATTAAGCCATAGAACTATTGAATTCGGTTATTTTTATACCCACCATCAAAAACTGATGGGATTATATTCAGTTTGTCATTCCGTTTGTAACATGTTAAAATATTCGTCCAAGATCCCAATATGTATATATTCTGGGTCGTGGTAAGATTCTAAGTCGATCTAGGGATGTCCGTCCGTCTGTCTGTCTGTTTGCCTGTCTGACTGTTTGCCTGTCTGTCTGTCTGTCTGTCTGTCTGTCTGTCGAAGCACGATAGAGATAGCATGAGTTAGGAAATATTTCCTTTATATAATATTTATTTGGTATTGAAAATGGGCAGAATTGGATTATATATAAGGATGTTATGGAACAAAAACTTATGAAAATCTCTAATTTTGGAGCATTTTCCGCCCCGCCCATTTTCGCCTGCTCATAACAATATGCCTTTTTAAGCATAATTCGCTCTAAATATGAAAGATGAAATTTTAGACTGACTGTTACACAGTAGGGAGAATATTTAAAAAATCCGCTGTATTTTGTGATATATGTGACAATATGTCTCAAATGTGAAATAAATGGAGGCAAACGTTGAAATTTTCGATGTATCGTTAGTTAGTAGGAAGATATATGGACAAAAAATATATGAAATATACTTTAGTATATTTTGATGGTTAGTGTTCTTACTAGTTTTACACAACAGTTCAATAACATTTAATGCCAATTAATTTAAAATTAAATATGAAAACATTCATTGTTTGAATATTATAATTATTTCCTGCTACTTTTCGTTAAACAAATACATTTTTAATAATGACTACAGGTGCTACAATAGAATGAAAAGAAAAATATATATAAACATATATATTTACGCCATTAAAGGCAATTTGTGAAAAGCCGCTGGTATTTAACAGAAAGAAAGTTTCTTTTGTTTTATTTTCCAAAAAAAAAAAAAAAAGTTTTCACGCCTATCGGCAGTTTATTTCAACCCTACACCACCCTATTTGGAGAGGGATGTATGTTTGAGCGGATGTATTCAACACAGAGAAAATAATTCCAAGTAACCACCTTTAAGTAAACCGTTGGACTAAGAATCAATTTTTTAACTCTTCCCATATTTAGTTCACCATGAATACATGAAAATTGTTTGCTTATTTTCAACAACTTAAACAAACTTTTACTTTTCATTTACTAAAATTTTTAAAAAATCTCTCTAATTTTTTCGATTTTTAGCTAAAAAAAAACTTCAGATAAAACTTGTTTGTGAAAATTATGATAGAAATCGAAAATCCATGAAAAAACATTTCTAATTTGACACAATCATTAAAATCTTGTAGCGAAATAATTAGCTAAGTCCGTCCGTCTTGACAGTCCATATAAATCATTTGCGCACAGTGTACAGGTCAGTACAGTTTTAAAGTTATAGCTTTTCATTTCACGCAGATTATAATTTCATCACAAGGCCTATTGATATTTGGTAATGGTCGGTCCATTATGTCACATAGCCCCACAAATAAATGCCTTCCCAGATTAAGATTTAAAGGCTATAAATCTCTTATATATATTTGTATTGAAATTTATGTACTAAATTAGAGTCATTCGAGTCCATAACATCAGATTGCTTTCATACAAATGTTCTTCAAAAATGAGAGTTTGAGAGCCTCCCGGATTGAGGAATAATTACTATAAATATTTAAATTATGTTCTAAATTTCATGCTAATCAGTCCATAATTTCACTAATTTACAACTGTTCTACAAAAATGAGGGTTTGACAGGGTTTAAGGGCCTCTCGCAATCAGCAATAAATCCCATAAAACTTTTAGTAATCAGTCCATAATTTCTCGAAGGCCCCCGTATAAATGTTAACTCTTTAATTTCATTTCAATCGGTGCAATATTTATTGATTTATATGTTTTAGAGTATCACAAAGTCGGGCTTGACTGACTTTAGAAATTTGACTAGTTTTCATATTTATACATTTTATAATTACATTATGTAAATTGGGCAATAAGGTGGTAGAATACTATGGTCAAAATATATATACAAATCAATAATTTTGGTGAGATTTTTTCAAGCTTTCAATTGTTGTTCTTATAACAAAATTTTATTCACAATTCTTAAAAATACGAATAAAATTTGAATTTATTTCTTAACAAAACCCTTTAAGAATCACTGTGTTCAGGTAATAAACATTAATATTAACACCATCATTTATTCGAATCACTTGTTCGTTCATTTTTTCAAAGCAAATAAATGTTGTTGAAAAAATCATAAACGTTTTACAGTTTAGTTTTCAACTTAACAAACACTTGCAGCAAAAAGAAAAAAACACTTTAATTTACGTAAAAATACCAACATTTTATTACTATTTTTTTCTTTTTTCTCAGAAAGATTTAAGCATTATGTGGTATTTAAAATTGTCTTAGCTATAATTCAACATTGTATACAAATTGGTTGTTAAGTATTAGGGTTTCCATTGTAAGATGTTGTTATCATTTTCATTTTAAATTGTAATAGCTTTAAGCTTTTGTTTCAGAAATACTTATAAAGAATTTTGTTATTGTATTCTATAAATCATAAAAGTTTCACCCACCCATCTACTGAAGGAAAAACTTCATTACAGTAATGAAATTTCAACTTTCAACAACATTTCGTAACTTGCTTCATTTAAGACCTCTTTTATGAGAAAGTGCTTATGGTATACCCTATATTGAAAATATTCCTTTATAATTTTTACCTTTGTACACTAACACAACAATTTTTTTTCTGTTTACATGGTAAAATGGTTTCATAAAATTATGTATATAAAAAGTTTAACGTAACCGAGTGACTCATAGAGTAGGTCCTACAAATTATAAAATTTTAAGTTCATTTTTGTGTTTTTAGTACCACTAGAAATGTAAGCTTCCTCACAAATAAATTAATTAAAGTAGTTCCATTTAATTTCAGTTTTACATCAGTTCAGTTCTAGTTCAGCTCTTGTACAGCTCTAATTCAGTTCTAGTTCAGTTCTAATTTAGTTATAGTTCAGTTCTAGTTTAGTTCTAGTTCAGTTCTACTTCAGTTTTAATAACTTAAAATTTAAAATAAATCTCTTAGAATACTAAAATATAAGGATTTCAACAACTTTAACAAACATTTTCTAAATTCATATGATAAATTTGTGAAATAATCTAACTGTCATATATCAAGCAATTAATTATAGTAAACACAAAATTTATTACAAATTTGTCAACTTTTTATATGAAAAAGAAGAAAAGAAATCTTTCTAATATAAATTGAATACATTATTTTAAATCTCTTTGCAGATATGTGAAATATTTTCGCTAAATGTTGTGTGTACTTAGATTTTGAAATTCAATATTAGTTTGTGGTTTTGTAATTAGTTTTTAGACAAAATTGAAATAAAACAATTAACAATATTATGCTTAACTTGGTGGAATCTTGGAAAAGGAAGCGCTCAATATTTTTGATTTTCGATACTTTTTAAGTTTTTGCTATTTATATTTG
Source organism: Chrysomya rufifacies (assembly GCA_014858695.1). Taxonomy (NCBI): domain Eukaryota; kingdom Metazoa; phylum Arthropoda; class Insecta; order Diptera; family Calliphoridae; genus Chrysomya; species Chrysomya rufifacies. The sequence goes on along the minus strand of JACGTJ010015224.1, from coordinate 1,482 downwards.
ATCTTCAGTATTTTTACATTTTTGGTACATTTTTAAATTTTTGGTACTTCTTTGTAATTATGCTATTTTTATTGCGTTTTTAGTAATATTTCGAGTTTTTGGAACTTTTTTATGTTATTAGTCCATACTAGAAGACACTTTAGTACGGAACATAAGATTTGGTGCATTTTACCTGTTTTTCGTTGTTTGTTTTTATATTTTTAGTACTTGAATTGGTGATACTTTTTGGCACTTTTGGTACGTTTTTGAAATATTAACATTTTGATGTAAAATTAAATTTCTAAATTAGAGGTTCCCACAAGATCAGGCATCACGTTTCACTTTTACACTGCAATTGGACTATGATCTATTACTAATTTCTATAGTTCAATTACTTTAATTCGTTACTAGTTCAGTTCTAGTTAAGTTCTAGTTCAGTTCTTATTTAGTTTTAGTTCATTTCTATTTCAGATTTAGTTATGGAGGTGTTGAAAATTGTAAATTCGATCGAAATTTAGTATGTTACTTTTGCATTTTACAAAATTTATGCATTTGTTTACATGTTACAAAATTTATAAAGAAATTCCCATATTTATAATGAAATTCCCATATTTATGAATTAATTCCCATATTTATAAACTAATTCCCATAATTGAGTAATTGATTATCAATTAAATATGAGATTTAAAACTTTTTAAAAATTTAAAATGTTTTTGCTGTTTATTGTTGCAAGATTTAACATAATACTGTTTTTCTTCAAGTAGGCATTCACATTTATAAAAATTTTTGTAGACCTTAACAATACATATTTAATTAGTTATGTTTAACACAAAAAAATGTGTGGCAACATTAACGAACATTGCACGATCATTTTCACCACTTTGTTTAAACTTAGCAACATGTATATATTTCGTTTTATGTATAACACAACACACATTAAAATGTTTGTAACACACATATCTGCCAATTCAATCGAATTTATCACTATTTTTGTTATGAGGAGTTTTGGAAAAAAGGG
>JACGTJ010015221.1:1005-13531 GCA_014858695.1 Chrysomya rufifacies | reverse complement strand
GTGAATTTTCGAATACATTTAAAAAAGTTAGTATAAATAGAAAATTAATTACAAATAATGAATTTTCGAAAAATTTAGATTACAAAAATAAATATTGATAAAGTTTATACTTCACCTTATGTCTATTAAATCTTTTATTATCAATTATCAAATAATTTAACCTTCATAAACAATTAACATCAAAAAAGAGAATTTTGAAATAACCTGACCATGAAAATAGACAAAACATTTAAAAAAGTTTTGTTGGACTATCAGGCCAAGAAGTAAACGAACGCGCGTATTTGCAAAGAATTTTCACACACAAGACACTTTGAGGTAAATATAAATGCCTGTCTGTCTATCTGTCTGTCTATCTATCTACCTAATACACATTTTAAGCATGTTTGCATTGGCGTCGGTATAACTGTAAAAAGATGGTTCATAAACTACTCACACCTACAGGCACAAAGTCGGGGTGTAAATTTTCACTAGACCCATAGTAGACATTATAAAACACACACACACACCATTTTCTATACCCCTTAAATTCACACTCATTCTTTTGCACTGAAATATTCCAAAGGACGAAAGTCTGCTAAAGAATGTTTTAAAGCCACAGGAAGAAAACTCGATAAAATATATTTTAACTTAATTTAAAAGACTTTAATAATAAATAAATACATAAAAAGGTGAAAAAGTTGAAAAAATTTAAATTAAATAAAGCTTTAAAATTGAACTAAACAATCATTAACTTAAATCAAACAAAAAAGGAATCGAGGAGAAAAAAGGAAATACATTTTAGAATGTGTTAATAGACAACGTGTTTTACAAAGTCATTAACATTTCCAATTCACATGTTAGGGTCTGAATTATCAACTGTTAAAAGAAGCACAAATTTACGCACACCGTTAAAAACAACCAAACTGTAATTTATATAAATAAAGATGCCGGAAGGAAAATGAAAAAGTAGCTTTAAGAACAAACCACAAGTACAAAGATACAAATAGGATTAAAGTTTATAAAATGATTAACTGGAATAATGTCTCTAACATATGATATCGAACTTAAAAAATTAAAATACCTGTATTTTTACTAGTATTTTTCACGCTTTCAAACGTTTTTATTGAATTCACATTTTATTGTTTTAAAAAAACTAAATTCAATTCTATTATTTCATTTTATATAAAATGAACTAGATAAAAAAAATCTCCCTTAATTGTTTAGTTTAATATTTAATATTGAACATATTACACAGCGCATGTGCCCTTTTTACTGAAATAATATCCCTTTTGTTGTGGCAAGGATGTAAACTCCCCAAATACAGGGGAAATTCCTTAAAACTTTATACTCTTTTCATTCAAAAGCAGCCATCTTCTCTATTTTACATGCCCAAAGCAAATATGGCCCCCTTTTTTGCTTTCTTAACAAATTTTCACAGGAAGTGATGTTTTGTAAAACCTCTCATTTTTAGCCAATTACTAAAAATATATGTTTTCAACAGGATTTCCCCTATGAGTAACAAAAATATCCCGTTTTCATCTAAGTTAAGTTCCAAATACGTTTTTGCAAATTTCATTAGAGCCAGAGGTCCGTAATCAGTCAAGCATTGCGTTACATATAAAACACGGGCGAGTTTGGTTTAATAGAACGCCATTTCTGAAAAAATAGATTAAAGCCAAAGGAAAACTTTATTAAGTAAATGTTTGTGTTTGTGTGGATTTTGACCCAATGATAATACTTTAAATAATGTACAATACTAAAGAAAATTTATAAAAAAAAAAAATAGAAAAATATTTTAAATCACTTTAAAGAAATTAAAAAAATAAAACTAAACTATTTTAACTGTAATATGTAGTTGTAAAAGTAAAAAAACAGTTAAAAATGTTTTTATGTAAGGACTTTTAAATACAGTTATTTAGAACTTTAATATAAGTGTTAGTGTTTGTTTAAAAAAACAATTATATTTTATTTTGGAATTATTATCAAACTATAAAAATGATAGAAGAACATCATCCCATACCAATGGGCATGTGTAAGTATAAAACTTGAAAATTTTATATATTAATGAACCTGAAATTCCGACGGCCTACAATAAAATTACGGATGAAAAACGCCGTCGGCTTTTTGTAATATTCAAAAACAATCGGTTTAACTACAAAACCAAAATTTAAATACAGTAAAAACTCAGTAATCAGAGTCTGCCGATTATTAGGATATTCCACAATTCCGATTGTTAGCAAGTGTTTTGTACTCGATAATCCAAATTATTAAATAATAATTTACTAAAATATTATATAAGTGATATAAGACATTGTACCAGCCAAATGTTATTAAATTGTTATTCCAATCACTCATTCCTGTTTTATTTTCAAATACTAAATTCATTTGAAATTACAAAATTTGCACAATAAATAATTTAATTTTTTGAAGAAACCACACTCGATAATTCTGATTCTGCTATTGATAATGCGGGATATAGAGTATCACTGTATATTTTACCAATGAGATCTTCTTAATGTGCACAAAATTTGGCCTTAGCGGAAATCACAAAATGAATTTTTCAACAATTTGTCAATAATAAATTTCGATCTATATTAGAGTACTTTATCAGAATAACACTTTTATTTGATTAAAAAGTATCAAATTATATTTAAAATGATAACATTTATTCACAATTTGATTTTTTTAGTAAACATTTAATAAAATATTTGTCTTAATTAATACAAAAGTGAAACAGGACAATTAGATGTTGTAGTTGTGAGAAAAATGTAATGATTTGTTCCAACTATACTCAGCTACTTTTTGCTATTGTAAAACAAATTTATAATCCACTTCTTATATTCATCCATTTAATAGTATAAACATTAATTTATAGCCTTTATATTTAATAACAACTATATTACTGCGATATCGATTACAATTAAATGATGCAATTATAGCGATTCGAGTATGGTTATAAACGAAGGACTTCTGTCTGTCCATGTTAACCGTGTGATCAAAGTACAGGTCGCATTTTTTAAGCTATCATTATGAAATTTGGCACAAGGACAATCGCATAAGGAAATCACTACCAAAAATGACTAGGGTTGAACCATTGAAAAAATGATTAAGGCGGAAAATTTTCTCGAAATATATGTAAAACAAATATATAAATGGTTTATAGTCTTAAATTTATATGCCAAATTTTATTCAAACCGCTCCATGTGTTCTCTTAGACCCAATATAAATGGTTTCTTCCAAAATAGGGGTTCAACAAATGAAATATATAGGAACGGTCGTTATTTCATAGATATCTTAATGGAGCCCTCAATGAACTGCCCCACTTCACATCATTGATCAAGTCATACCTGGACAATGGATTTTATGACATCAACTGCTTTGATATACAGGCTGGTTCTACGGACGTATTAGGAAAGTAAGCCAAGAATGCTAAAACATGTCAACAATCATGAAATTCGGCAATCAAAGCATTCTAATGTGACAAAGAAAAATCTTGACAGCAGTCAATCCTTTGGAGATTATAAAAAGACACTCACCAAACAGTAAATTTAAATACGATTTTTATTATCACACGAAAATAACATAATGTTTTTATAAGCAGATAAAAATAACACGCAGAGTTATTGTCTAGATTAAATAATAGAAAAATAAAATATTTTTTGTATGAAGAAAAAGTTGTAAGTGATAATCTGATTAGAGATGGCAATAACATGCAAACTACACCTGTTACACTACACTACACTACACAATCATTCAAACGCACATTCATACACAATCTGTAGCAAAAGTTAGCAGCTATAAAATGTTCAACAAAAATCAAAAGGGCATTTTAACAATGAACAAAATCTTTGAATGTATTATGAATATCTAAAGAAAGAAAAAGAACAAATGTTTCATGAATGATTTGGCCAAAGTTAAAAAAAAATAAATACATGACTTGGCATGATAACAAAAGATTTACACTTGTTCAAAAAAAAAAAAAATAAAATAAAATAAATAAATAAAACAAGAAACATCCCTCCAGTGTGTTCATAGAAATAAAGGAACACTGACTACTGATATTGATAAATGCAAAAAATATTACGAGTATAAACGGATGAAACGTTTTGTTTACTAATTAGAAACTAATGTGTTTAAGGATGATGGAACAAAGCAACAAATCGTGAATGAATTGCCAGAAAATATTTTTAAAATAAAATTAAAAAAAAGAACCCATAGAATTTCAATTTACTCTTAGACTGTTTGGCTAAAAAGGGATTCCCTTCAGTTAAGTAGTGTATTGGTAATCCAAATCACCCCTATTTAAAAAGATTTGCTTATAACTAAATTATAAAAGAATTTAAGGATTTGAAAATATTATAAGGAATGTGAATAAAAATCATTGTATAATAAATCTACACAAACTATAGAACTGGAAAACTGCAACCCCTAATTATATTACTGACAGAATTTGGGTGATTTTTTTTATGGATTTTTGTTTTTACGGTCTTTAAGCACAAACATATGTTTAAGGATTTCAGGATATTTATTTCAGCTTTTCAATGCTCATTACAATGAGCCAGATAAATTATTTTTCTTTTATTTTAATTTTATATATTGTTGTTGCTGTTTATTGTTTTCACATAAATTTCACTTTAATCGGATTTACATAACACAATTATTATCGAGAGAGAGAGAGAGAGAGAGAGAAAATTAAGAAAGTCAAAAATGTTGATAAACAAATCGTTTGTAATCACTTAAGTCCAATATGTTTATATTGGACTTAGCTGTTATTGTTTATGTCAATTGCACTTACGTCTGGGTGATTTCTAGTTATTGTGTAAATTTCATAACTAAGGAAGCCAAAAATAAGTTCTAAATTTTTTTTAAACCTAAATAAATAAACACAAATAGAGTTATGTATAACGAGGGAAACCAAAACTACAAAAATATGTTTGAATATGCAATTATGAGTAAAATATCCAAAAATATCTACTAATAGCTTCAATTCCTCAAAAACATACAAATATATTACTTCCGATTTAATAGGACATTCGCAAAAAAACATATATTTGCATATTTTTGATATCTCTATATATAAATAAAAGATCGCTATATGTGATATATATTGTCATTTCCAATTCGAATAATATATTTTAAATATTAATTTTATCAAAAATATGTTATAATGCAATTTGTCAATATTTACTTTAAGTTGTAGAAGAAATTATTTGCATAAACATTAAAATATTTCAAAATGTTCATTAACAATTGAATACTATTCATATTAGTTCACATGAAATATTTTCCTGCCTTTTTTCCCCGTCATTTTCCCAGGTGAACAAATCTTTACATGTGCAATTGATAATGTGTCTATTGAAAAAAAAACTCAAATATTTAATGTAACTGAAATAAAAAATATATTATTTAAAAATACCACGAAAATGTGGTTAAATAATTTCATTTAAAACAATAAATTGAGACAACATTATACAAGTGTTCATTCGTACATTTATACAAACAACATTAACTGTAAACTGTTCATCTTTAGTTGTGAGTATTCTACTAACAAAGTAAATGGTAGGAGAATTTATTTGGCATGAAATTAAATACATAACCGGCCAATGCCAAACAAACCAACTGACCAAAAGAGTTGAACATCAGTCCAGTCCAATACAGCCATTGAAACTTGACCAACCAACAACTGTGGACAAATGCATTAAATACCAAACGTAACCAAATAGTAAATATTAAAAAAGAGCTTCGATATAATCAGTAATAACCGTAAAATGTTATAAACTCAATTGAGGAAAAAAATTAAAATCCAGAGACGTATTTAATAGAACTAAAGCTTTAAGATTGAGGGTAATCTTTAGGAGCGATTTTGAGAAAACAATTTTTCTTACTCAAAGCAACTTGGACTTATTTCAGTTTAACTTGAGTAAAAAATTAGCCATATGAAATCAATTATTGTTCAAATTAAAATACTAATAATAATAAATTTAAACATAACAATATAATGTATTTGTTTTTCGGTAATCAAGAATTTAAAACTTATTCTGACTTTACCAAATTTTAACCAAAAAGTTAAGGATTATAATTTTACGAGCTTAAAAATCATTAAAATCGTTGTTAATAAAAAATTTAATTGTTTCTAAGTTTACAAATTATCATATCAAACATGAAATTTATAGTAAATTTGTTTATAAATTCAATATTTAACTTGCAATAATCAATTTCTACAATTGGAATTTTCAATTTTACAAAATCTATTTTTCTACACAAGGGATAAAATATAAACAATTTTCAAATATTTTATGAAACGCTTCTGTTTTATTTCAAATTGAAACCTCACAATGTTTACACAATATTGAACAAAATATTCAAGTTGCAACATAACAACCAAACAAAAAAAAAATGGGTATATAAATATACAGTTATTTCAATAATTGCAAAACCACAAATTTACTAAAGTACAATCCAGTTAAATGGACAACTGACCGAATACAACCAACTGACCAACCAACAAACTATTTATGCTCAGTAACAACAACAAAAAACACACAGTAAGAGTGGGAGTTTTTGCATACATAGCTTCTGAGTAGATGGTAAAACAATAACAAGGCCACAAAAACAAATCCTGTACAAAGCCACAAAAACAGTAAAATTGAGTAAAACTTTATTATAAAAACTTATAGTGAAACGCACATACATACACACATATACACTATAAACGTTGTTTCAATTGGCAGGGACACACAACAAATTGTTTTACACAAAAAACACTTTAACCCAAAATATAAAAAATACTAAACTAAAAACTAAACTTGTATCTTGTTTTATAGTTCCTTTAGATATAAAACCATGTCAGACAACAGTAACACAACAACAAATTTTGCTGCATCAGCAACAGCAAAATCAAAATGCTCACAGCAACTCTTTAATGGCCATGAACGGAAATGAAAGAATGTTAACAACATCTACAACAAATACTTCCGCCTTAAACAATAATAACAGCAATAACAACAATACTGTTACAAGTGCTACAAATAGCAATAGTAGCACAAACAAGAGCACCTCTTCACCAATAATGCCTCAACAAACGACGACAACAATAACAACAACAGCAATAGCTACAAATTCCTCTCAATTGTCTACAGCACAAGTCAATGCCTCTAATAATGGTTCACAATGCCTCCCTGCAACTAATAATGGCCATGGTAATATTATCAATAGTAATGGTTGTGGGAATGGTAGTGCTACTAATAGCAACAGCAGTCATGGTAGCAGTCAGGAAACTCTTAATGACAATATGACAAACAACTCAAGCAATGGACAACAACAGCAACAGTCATTGACAGGAACGACACTTGTCAACGGAAGTTGTAACAACCACAATAGCAATAGCAACTGTTATCAAACAACTTTAAATATAATCAACAGCAGTAACACTGGCAATGGCAATACAACGGCATGTGATAACAAATCATCAACAAATCCCTGTGGACCAGGGCCACCAACAATGCAACAGTTACAACAACACCAGCAGCAACAACAAATACAATTGTCTTTACATCAACAGCACCAACAAGCCTTAAATATTTTACAATGCTCAGCCAATCGTTTGACATTATCTGAATGCAATTTAAATAGTAACAACATAAACAATAACAACAACAGCAATTGCCACAACAATATCAACATCAATAACAACAATAGTAGTAATAATAGTTGTAACAATAATCAACATGCAATTGAAACTGCTTTAGCCTTACAACAACACTTATTACAACAGCAATTGAATACAGCTGGAGGCATTCCTTGTTCACATCACCATTCACATCATTCTACGCACATCATTGATTCCCTGTGTCCATTGTCATCCTCGACATTGTCATCATTACCACTGTCATTGTCTTCGAATGCCTGCTCAACACCATCATCCGTGTCTAACACCCCCTCCTTGTCCTCATCGCTGGCCTGCGGTTATTGTTGCCAACCAATTTGTGATCGTTATATAATGCGTGTCGTTGACACTTCATTCCACGAGAGCTGCCTTAAATGTGCAACCTGTTCGTTGCATTTGGTGCATTCCTGTTTTTCCCGCGATGGTAAACTCTATTGTCGCGTCGACTATGAAAGGTAAGTTGTATTTGTATACTACTTACATGCAAAATACTGATGTTCTTTGTGGCAAGTGTTAAAGGATATCAAAGGTTTTAATATCCTTTCTACCATTTGCTAAAGGCTATTGTTAAAGAGATTTTAAACTCTTAAATTATGCTTTAAAATTGTTAGCTTAGTTCTGTAGCATCTATTGATAAGTTAACATTTAATAAAAGAACACATTAAAATTAAAGAGTTCATATAAGAATTTGATGTAAACTAAACTTGACTTTGCTACAAAGTTGTAATTTAATTTTCATTATTATATAAAAAGCGCATTTCATATTTCTATATTTTTTTCTTTAATCAACAGACTTTTTTTACGAAATCGTTGCCTTGGTTGCGGTCATAAAATTGCTGCCGATGAGCTGGTGATGAGGACACTTGAAAATGTTTTCCATTTGAAATGTTTTGCGTGTGTTGTGTGCGGTGCCATACTCAAGAAGGGCGAACAATATGTTGTAAAGCAGGGCCAATTGTTTTGTCGTTTCGACTACGAGAAAGAAGTGGAAATGTTGCAAGGTTACGGTAAGTAACAGCAATTCAAATGATTTTAATAATTCTTTGCTTTTACACGCTCTACACTTTAACTAAATAATAAATTTATTTAAGAGCAACAAAGGCAAACGAATAAGTTTTATTCATTTAATCATGAACTGGCTTGTTTTCTTTTAACGGGAATGTGATATTTAAATTAATGCCAACAAATCACAGTATTACAAACAAATGTTTAAAATTTCTTTAATTTTTTTTAGATTTCTATGGTGATGATTTGTTTGCGCCCAAACTTGATGGTCGTAGAGGACCCAAAAGACCGCGCACAATATTAAACACACAACAGCGTAGAGCTTTTAAGGCATCATTTGAAGTATCGCCTAAACCTTGTCGTAAAGTAAGAGAAAATCTAGCCAAGGAAACAGGATTAAGTTTAAGGATTGTACAGGTAAAATGTAATGATTTTTATTTCGAAACAAGTATTAATTGTTGTTACTGTTAATTTAATTAAGGTTTGGTTTCAAAATCAAAGAGCCAAAGTCAAAAAAATTCAAAAGAAAGCAAAACAGGAAGGCCATACCAAAGGCAACAGTGATTCACAGGATTCACAAGAGTCCGACAATAGTAACATGACTAAAATAAAAGATGAAGCACAAAGTGATAACGAATCTTTAATGGATTCACCATTTGCCACAGCCAATTCAGCAGACACCATGGCTAAACTGAGAAGTTGTATTAAAGATGAAAATGAAAACGCTCCTTTTAACTGTATAGAAACTAATAAAGGTATATTCAAAGAAATTTAAGGATTTTTTTCTCAAATATTTTAGCAGAAATATTTCTTATTACAGAAAACTGCAACAAAAATAATGAACCTATTTTGAATACTATTTTGGGTTTAAGTTATTCTACTTTTCAACAACTAATGGGTCCTTTTTCCCAAACTCCTATGATCAATCCCATTGATCGATTGTATAGCATGCAAAATTCATATTTTCGTCCCGAAGAATTGGCTTATAGTGACGCAGGTGGCGGCATTGGAGGTGGAGGAGGAGGAGGAGGCGTTGGTGGTATGAGTAGTTTAATAAATAAAGATATTAATGATAATTAAATTTTAGAATTTTAAGTAGTTCTTAAGTTGCACTTAACTTTAATAATTCTATGCCACAAAAATAACAAAGAACAAAAATCAAAATTAGTATTTGTAAAGAAAAAAAAAAAGAATAATTAATAATTTATTTTATGTTTGTCACAGTTTAAATGTTAATACTTTAGAAAATCGAAACTAAGTAATTTGATGAAAAAATAAATAAATAAAAATAATGAATGAAAAATTATTGAATTTTTATCAATTTTAAATAGAAAGTGAAATATAACAACTTTGTAAAAAATACTGAGAAATACATCAAATTTGATTGCACAAAAGAAAACTTAACTTCGAATAATAATTGAATAAATTGTAAGTTGATTAGGTTCTATTACTTCTATAAATCATAATTTTAATAGATTTATAAATATTATGGCATATTGCTCGTATTAGTCTAAGGAAAGAAGAGAGAACTATTCACTATTGATATATTTTGGTTTGGACCTTGTGTACTCAAACATCGAGTATTTTTTGTTTTCAGTACTATTAAAAAAAAAGTATTAGATCGTCAACTTTTCACTGATATTTCTCCAATAAAAAGGAAATGTTTTTCATGTTTGCTATATTATAGTAGCAAATCGATATTCGAATTGAAAGAATTGCACAAACTAACAGCATCTCATGTTACTTGAAAAGTATTTTAAACTAAATTCATTGTATCTTCGAAAAATACAAGTTCCTTAAATGTTTAAACATATTTGCAGGTGCACAAAACGAAATTTGTTCCACTCAGTTGACATAAACAAGGGGTAAGACAGACAAACAAGCAGCCTGGCATCACATTTACAAGATGTGGCAAATTAGATACATTTGCCAACTAACTAGAAGGACAAAAGGTTGTGTAATCTATACGAATACGAGTATGAAATAAAATAATAGAAAAACTTTCATGACTTTCAACAGGGGTTGACTGAAATGCAAACACGTACAAACATAAAAGCACATGCTTTAGACAGGGCACATTGTTAGAATAAACGTACCAAAAAGAACTGAAACTGGGAAACATAAAACGTTTTACTTAAAAATGCGTAAAATCTTATTTCGTCATGCATTGTTCTAAAGGGCGACAATTGTTGTTTTTATGTCACATTGCATCCAAACAATGGCCGAAATAACATCACAAACACTTGTGTCATACGAATCAAAACAAAAAACATATTGCTGCTATTGTTACCGTAATACATACAATGGTATAACAAGGATTAGGGGCCAGAAGAGAGTGAAATATGGAACAATATCTAATATTTGACATAATGTCACATTCAAACATACACAAAAATATTTGAAAGAATGTTGGAGAGACTAACGAATGTACTAACTCCCCATAAATTTTGTGAATACTATTGAAGTGAAAATGTTGAATGTTATATTTGCTAAACACATTCACTTATTCATTCATTCATTCATTGACTTGGGTGCTAAAGTTGAAAAGTTAAAAGAATTCAATGAATTTGAATGTTTCATTCAATAAATACACTGCATATGTTGTTACTCACTCCAGAAGGCTAAGTATATATTGATACATATTGTCATAGTATGATGATGTGTACGTTAAGGATATAACTTTTCGTTTTGATCTAGCGGATAAATTTATAATTGCATAACTATAAAGAACTTTTTCTCTAATTACATATTTATATTATACAATGGTTTCCTTGCTTTCTTGTTCATTAAATATCGATATATTAGCAATTTTTTTTTAAACAAAACTTTAAATTGCCCTAATATAAAAAAAAATATATTTTAAATTAAAAGCAAATTTAATGCAATATTAAATATTTCTTGCACAAATTATTAGGATTCCGTTTATTTTCAATGCGATTCTTTCTTTGATTGTTTTCTATTACAACAACAAACAGATAAAATAATATTGGATTTGGTCGAATTTTTGAGACATAACTTCGGATCACAATTTATAAAACTGACTTTCTATGGGAGGTAGACGGAAAAATCATGTTTGTCAAATTTTATTTTAGAATGTTTTGGGAATACAAAAGTCACAAAACATAACTTTAACCAATTCTTTTTCCGGAAGCTGGTATAAAAATGATGACAACTTTAACATGCGCTTTTCATGGGAGGGTACAAAAGAATCAGTTAAATACCAGTTACAAACTGAAGAATAACCCATTTTTAACATCATTGTACCGCTACATTGGGAGGTCCATTTACACAATGATACTTTTGAGTTAATTACCACAAATTTTTCCGTTTGCAGTAAGTACTTTTATAAAATTTCCTATGATGAGATGCCCTCTCTAATAATGTTTTATCCGAAACTTTTTTGTTTAAAAACTCAATTTGTTTATTTTTGGTAACCATTAATTTCTACTTTCGTTTTGCGTAAATATTGTGTACTGAATATTGAGAAATGTAAAATTTGCGCAAATATTTCTCTTATGTAAAGTTTGTTTGGTATTGAAATCAATTCATAAATATAGAAGTTATAAACGAAAAATCCATAGAAATGAGCCATTTTGGAACATTTTTTGCATAACATGCCATTACAATTTTGGAATTTTGAATTGGAAGATATGGCATTAAGAAAATGGACAAACAAATTGGAGGTGCTCCTCCCACTTTTTCGCCAACTACCATAATTAGGTCATAATGAAATATATGGTTTTTTTTCATTATTTGTTATATCTAATATAAAAAACGAGTTTATACAAAAAGAAAATCTGCCTAAATTTCGACCACCTTTTTTCATCCTACATAAGACCTATTCAATGATTCGACCAAGTCGAGTATAATCTTATT
>JACGTJ010015214.1:5304-29028 GCA_014858695.1 Chrysomya rufifacies | reverse complement strand
AGTTCTAATTGAGTTCTAGTTCAGTTCTAGTTCATTCAATTCGTGTTCAGTTCAATTCTACTTCAGAACTACTTCAGTTTTGGCTTTTGTTTAAATTACATAACATTTTAATCCGTGCTCGATCATCTATTCAAATTTATTATTGCTTAAAAATTCGTTAATGTCCTTGGCGATCCCCTTGGGATGCTATTAGAAACCTCTTGATGTGAAATCTTGATTTAGGAAGCATACATATTATTCAATAGCAAGGATTTATGGGGATTGTTGCAGTGTTGTTATCCCGTGATGTTTTTAAAGAAATATATTTTTTTTAATTTAATAAAAACAAAAATATATTTATTTTTTATACATATGATTTAGTTGAAAAACAAAAAATATTTAAAAATGCATAATGTGAAGAAAATTACTTTATTATAATTGAAACTAAAGATTTTGGGTGTGACTTTTTTATTAAGAATTTAAGAATAAAAAACCTAAAATGGTGATTTAATAGAGTTTCATTTTTTGAATTTATCAAAATATAAACAATAACAATTAGTAAACATAAAAGCAATCTTTTCACCCTAAAAACAAAACAAACAAAAAACATAAATTATAGATTTATAATAAAATTTCACAAATAATAAATAAACGTTTTTTTTTTACTAAAATAAAAATGGCTTTTATAAAAAAGACTTAAATGGAAAAAAAATTTAAATAAACTTAATTAAAAAATAGACAAACAAAGCTAAAATAATTTAGGCCAACTCAAAAAAATGCAGTTTTTTATTTATTTTTTATATTTACAAATAATAATTATTATAAAGCACTTTGGCTTTTCTTAAAAAAAAAATATTTAAAAATAAAAATAACTATATTATTATCAGACTTAAATAGAAAAAAAAAATATATTTAAAACAAATTATATATTTTTCCCCTATTTTGACATTAATATAAATTATTTATTGTTTTATATAAAAACAACAACAAAAAATAACTTTTTAATAAATTATTTTATTATAAAACAAAAACAACATGTGACTTGTATGTGTTTTTTTAGAGTAGAATGTTTATTATTAATTAAAATAATTAATAAAAAGAAAAAAAAAAAGATTTTATTGTTAGAAATTTAACAACAAAACAATAACAAAATTTAAATGTAATACATATTAATAAACAAAACAAAAACAAAAAAATACAAGCTAATTAAAACTAATTTTAATAAAATATTATTAAAAAAAACAAACAACAACAAATAATTATGAAAATGATTCCTGCCCTCCATTTGCAACTAGTATTTATTTATGTAAAAGTCTTATATATATTAATAAAAAAAAAAACAACAAAGATATATAATTAAATGTATGTAAAATTAATAGAAAAAACAAAACTAATGCAAAATTTTCAAACACAATTATTAAAATAAAAAAAAAAGTTATTAATAATATTTATTAACTATAAATAAAAAAGTTAAAATTTGGAACTTAAAACTGTTTTGCTTTTTGTGCTAATTATTATAAAAATAATAAAATAACAATAAAAATACGTTTTATAATAATGAAAAACAAATATTTATATATATTCATAATTGTAACCTATAGACTAAAGTAAACCTTACGAAATCAACGATTTGATCTTAATCATAGTTCTTTTTTTTTCAAACTCTCTTTAATATTTTAATTGGTATTTTTAATCTATAAACTTGAAAAAAAAAATATATTAGCATTTAGATCATTCTTCTTCTATCGGAAATGTTAACTTAATGTTGCCCTTTGTGTTGTAAAACTATTGTAAAGGGCACATTAAAACAACATTTTAAGCAAACAAGTAAACACTATTAATTGTTATTAGAGTTTATAATAACTGCATTTTTTATTTTTTATAACATATTTTTAAATCTCTCGATTGCAATTGAACATTCTTGAATATTTTTGTTTTTATATTTTCAAAATTTTATAGGTAAACAAATCGGTTTCAATATAAGTAATTGTCGTTATAGTTTATTTTTTTCTAAAATTTTAAGTTTTCATATGTTTTGTTTTTACCGTTGATAATCAGTCCATGATTTCTCATTTCATTAGCTGCCAGTGGTTCCAAAATGTTGTTTAATTTTTTAACCAATATGGACCAAAAATGTTATATCTAACCAACAATGTTATATCTAATAAGCAATATATACATTCCGTTTTTGAGATAGTTTATAACTTATTTAATATGGTTACTCTCTCGAATATTTTTTTCATAAAATCCTCTTTAGGTTTCATCTTCCATTCAATATTATTAATTTTTATTTCTCGCAAATTTGCACTTCCCGGGAAAAAGGAAAAACAGCGATCCCTGGGATTATGTTCATAAAAACTGAATATAATCAAGATTTCAAATGTAATATATAAATTTAAAAATATTTTAAATGTGATTTCCAAATAATATTATTAATTGATGTAAGCAATATATTATTTATCATTATTATATTGCTTATATCTCGCTCAAATAAAGAGATAAAGCAAAAATAATTGAAATTTCTAATCATCTAAATTTCCCACCAAAATTCGACTTTTATATATATAAAAAAAAAACATAAACATACTAAATAAAGAAATAAATCAAAAATAGTTGAAATCTTCAACCCATTTTCAAACCAAGTAAAATTGGTTCTGAAATATAGGGTCTGAAAGTTATCAAAAACCACTTGAAAACCATAAGTTTCTAGAAAAAAATTAAATTGAAAAATTGCTTTTTAAGCAAAATATCGAAATTCCCATGTCAAATGCACTCGTTTTTACCAAACCCAGAATTTTCTGTAATTTCCAGTTAACTAAGTATTTGCTAAGTGAATAAAAGATTTAACTTTATTTTTTGCATAGCGCACTCTCTAACAACTCGAAAGTTTAGCAATTTTCAATTTAGCTTATGAAATTCTATATAGATTAAAAATTCAAAGATTTGTTTCCAACAAAAAACATTTTAGAACCACTGTGCGAATACCTCCAAAATAAACTTGAAGTGAAAGGTGACTGCAAAAGTAGAACATTACGGTAATTTTTTGTTAGTCTCTTACATGGCGAAAGAATTTTCCAAGTAATGGTAATTCGGAAATGACTTTTTGCTTTTATTTTTCATGTATGCTACTGAAAATTCTAACATAGAGTTTAACAGGCGTAATATGCGAAAAAAATATTCGGCTGGGCTACAAAAACCACCTTGTCGTTAGTGTACTCTGGCCACTCGAAAAACGCAAAAGTCATATAATAACAAACGACAACAAAATTTTTGCTCTCATTTTTAATATATTCATTCTTACATTTATAAACAACTCAATCGGATAGAATTTTCGTTTTTTACATAGAGTTTAAAAGGCTTAATATCCGAAAAAATATTTAGCTAGGCTACTAAAACTACCTTGTGGTTAATGTACTCTGGCTACTCAAAAAACGCAAAAGTCATAGAATAAACAGAAAACAACAACAAATTACGTGTAAAATGTAAACAAAACAAAAAAGGGCAATTCCTTTCCACTCTAAACAAAAACAGAGCAAAAAATTATAAGTTGAGTTTATGCGGTCATTATTAGAGTTTTATTTATTTAATTTATATTTATAAACACCAAAAACGCAAGCAATAATTCTAAATATTTAATTTTTATCATAAATGCTAATTATTTTCTATAAAATCTTGATTTTTTACTTCAATTATTTATTACCTTAACTTAAAAATAAAAAATCTTTTATGCAAAAATGAGTTAGTATTCTATTAAATATATTATTAATAAAAAATAAGATTAACAAATAAAAAAACATATTAAAAATAATAAACTAGATTAAATGGTGTTTCCAAAAGACCATTTGTAAACGTGTTGTGCTTTTTCTAGATTTTAACAATTAAAAAATATAAAAAATTTAAAAAAAAAAATTATATATATACATATTTAAAAATTAATCAAAATATTCAAATTAATTTCAAATAAATGGTATTGTTTTATGAAGAAAAATAATAATTATAAATAAAAATATATACATAAAAATAATAACAAAAAAATAAAAGGTAATTTTTATACGTGCACTAATAATTATTTACATGTATTTAGTTTTATATGTATAAATAAATAAACAAACAAAAGAGTAAAATTATTAACAAATTAATATGCAATTATAATTATGTATTTTATAGAAAGGAAAAAAACAAATACTACTACAAAAATACTATTTTTAATTAACATTTTAACAAGTTTACAAAAATTATTTATTTTTAGTAATTTGATTTTTTTTATTTTTTGTAATTCATTTAATTAAAAAATGTATTTTATTAATAATATTAACCTTAATTTAGTTTTTTTTTAATAATTAAGTTTAGTTCTTCTTTTATTAACTAATTTTTCAAATAAAAATTTAAAGTCTTAACTTAAATTTCACTTAAACGCTGTTTTTAGATTTTATATAAAAATTAAAGAAAAAAATATAAAAAAATAAACAATATATAAATTTTTGCTGTGATGTATGTTAAATTGACAAAAAATATGTAATAATTAATTAAAATATAATAATTGATACACAAGTAAAGAATTAAAAAAAATCTTTTTTCCAAAAATTTGATATTTGAAATAGTACACTCACTCACAATTCTTTCTTCCTTTTTAAATTAATGCATGTTTTAAATACAAAAAAATTACAAAATTATAAAAATAAATGCATATTTAATAAAAAAAACAAAATATACAATAATCTAATGTTTCTTATTTTAAAATTTAATATTTACAGTTTTTCCATTTTAAAAATTATAGGTTTTATTTTAAATCTTTAAAGATTTTTTTTACGAAAAAATAAAATTCATGTAGACCATAGTTGTTAGCTGACAAAATTAAAGGTTAAAAATATAAAAATTAAATGAGATATAAACATAACATTTAGTTTTCAAATATTGTTCAAAGAAGTTGTTAAAATATTACATTTTATATATAAAAGATTTTTTATAAAAATTTTTAAAAATTATCAATAATTTCGAGAGAAAAAAAAATAATAAATTTTTATAGCGGTTTTGTTCAAAGTGTATGGTTTGCATTAGTTTTAATATTAACATGCACTAGATTTTCGCGAAGTATTTATTTTTGAAAAAACAAAAAACAACAAAAAAGCATCATGTAAATGCAGTGTCATTGAGATCCGATTAAATGATCTTTATTTAATTTAGTCATTCTTATTGCCGATATTTTAGAAAATCGTTTACTCAATATTATTATTATTTTATTTTTTAAATAACATTTTTACTTTAAAATTATTAATGAAATAACATTAAAATAGAATTTTAGAATTTTTATAAATGAATTTCATTATGATCTTTTTAGCAGTTAACAGTTCTACAGAATTTGTAACTAGACGTAATTTATTCTGTATACTATCTTTTTTTGAAATTAAAATTTAGGTAACGCAACAAAACATAAAAACCTCAATAATATTTAAAATACAAAAATTAATTAAACCAAAATAAACAAATTAATAATTTTTCAATTAAATCTTGTAACTTATTAAAAGGAAATAAATCAATAACAAGAACAACAAATACTATGTGTTAGCATCAAAGCAAAAACAAACAAAAATGCATATAAAAATATTTTAAATAGAATTTAATCAATAAAAATTATATACGAAAAAATAAAAAAAAAACAAAAACTGGATTTAATAGAAATGGATTTATAGATTTTATTTAAGGTTTGTATACATATTTTTTAAAACCAAACAATATCAATAAAGCAGCTTTGAATTTAACATAATAACTGTTTTTTTTTAAATAGTAGAAAGAAACCCTATCCTTATTATTGAACAATGCTGCCAAGTTCATCAAGATGTTGATTCACAGATGGAAAAGTAGATATCAAATATTACACGTGCATGAGCAATTCACGGCGAAGTGACAACACAAAAATTACGATAATGTTGGGATAGCAAGTTAAACTAAAAATGTATTGTCATCACTTATCATCTATGGAGGCAAATTTATTAATTTTTTCTTTTACATTTGTAATGAACTTAATAAAATTAAAATATTCTTTAAAACAAGCAAATATGTCAAAGTTGACATCATATAATAGTGTTGCCGGGAAAAAGTGTCAATGTTCTTGTTTAAAAACAGAAATTAGTGTAAAAATAAACGTTTCGTTATTTTGTTTACATCTGGCAATAGGGCTGACGTTTTTAAAATAACTGTACTCTTAATATGATTACGAAAAATCATTTAAGAAAACTTACCTCGGAAAGTTGAATGTAAATATAAAAATTGAATTAAATGGAAAATACCTCTAGAACTACAAGAATATGTGGTGTAGGGTATCATATAAAAGTATTAACTTGTTATTAAATCTTGCCCATTTTTAATAAAACCTAAAGCAAATTTACTTAAAAATCGCTGCGAAAATAGCTTCGTCAGCAGCACTGTTTTGTAAATACAATGAGATAGAATATGCTTAAATAGCGGAAGTGATGTATGTCATCTCTTTCTATTGCATGTATTCGAAAAATCATGTATTTTTGATAAAAAGTAGCTGCTTCGTCATTTCGTTTTTAAGTTTATTCGAAAGAGTCATGGTATAAGGTTCGGAGAAAGCGTTCCATACGCAATACACATAATATTGAAAAAATATAAAAAAAATTAAAAAAAAGAAATATTTAAGTGAATTTCAAAGTTTGAATACACAGCAAAATAATAGTAATCTATCTGTTATAATTATTATTAATTAAATATAATTTGTAATAAGTGATAACAAATCAAATTTATTAATACAACACAACAAATTCAATAATATATGTATATAAAAAAAGAAAATTCTATATATATAAATATATGTATGTAGATATATCTGATATTTATATATATGTATGAGGTGTGATGAAAAGTTAAATTCGAAAATAGTACAACGAGTGAAGCTATCAAAAAACACAAATTAAATTTAATTAAAAAAAATAAAAAACAAGAAAACCACAATATTTTATAACAAAACAAAAAGCTGAAAAAAATACGTTGAAATCATTTTCAATAAAACAAATTTCAACGTTTTTTATATTTTGTGAGTTTTACTCGTTTTAAACGCGGAAACGTCGGTAAAGCGGAAATTTAAAACAAATTTTTAAATAAAAGAAAAACAGTTAAACAAAAAAATAAACTCTAAACCGTCGTCAGCATATAAAATTGTACAAATTTATAGAAAATATTAATCTGCAATATAGACAGCATAAGAAAATACAAATAAACAAACATCCATACATATAAAATAAATTTCCTAAACATCGTTTTTTTTTTTCATTGTATAATAAAAAAAAAGTGTGATTTTTTGTGTTATTTCTTCGGTACCTTGTTTCAATTTATAAGAAAAAAATTGAGGTTGAAAGCTAACATAAAATAAAAGATAAAACAAAGTGAAATTTAAAATATTTTCTGTGTCAAAAAGCTTAAACGAAAATTGAAAAAGTTAAGTGTTCAAGCGTTAACAAATTGCTGAAACAACACTTTAAATAATACAGAAAACACTTTGTAAAGTAGAAGAAAAAATTCCCTCAAGTTTCGTAAAAATTTTTTTGTGATATTCGAAAAATTTCCCAACTACGTAACGAAGGTGATTTCTTCTTTCATTTATATTTTATTTATTGTGTATTTTTATTGTGTATTTTAACGCAACAACAACTACTCTACTACAACAGCAACAAATAACAACAAAAGCTAGCCATCTTATTTTTCTCAACACTACTCTGGGAATTTTATTACAAATTTACAAGATACGTGCATGAGAAAGAGACAGCATTACTAACTAAACTACGGTTTTTTGAAATCAAAATAAAAATTGAAATTAAAAATTATTAAAAATAAAATAATAAAAAAACGAAATAGTTAATAAACACCAACAACTACAGCAAAAACAACAACGACGTAAAGAAACTAAATGGTTTACAAAGTCTAAAGTGAGTTTATACTGTAATTACTTTTATTATTTTCTTTTAAAGTATTAGAAATCGATATTTATTTTATTCTTATTTTTTATAAAGAAAAAAATTGCTAAAGAAAATATCACCTTAATATTTGTTGTTTTATAAAAGTGTTTATAGCAAAAGTGGCAACGTAGCATATACGTTATTGATTACATACATTCATACATTTACAAACTGTAAATGCTACGTTGCCGTATTTCAGATTTAACTTTTCTTCATATCTAAACGGAGGTCGTTTTTTTTGTTTTTGTTGATGTTGTGTAGTAAAACAAAGTTATTGCCGTGTAAACCAAATAAAATTATTTGTTGTCTTTACTATATATTTAACATGTTTTATATATAGATATATAATAAATATGTAGGGTATTATTTTTTATACAATTTATACGGGTAGCAGACTGTTTGTGCAGTCTGCAAATTAAAATTCAACCCTCTTTTTCTTATTTTATTTTTTTTTCAAATCAAAATTTAGTAATGATACCTTTTTTAAGGGTAAAAGTATTGCTAATTATAGTAAAAATATTTTTAAGTTAGATTAAAAATTTGTGTATTTTTTTTTAAGTGACACATTTTTCTTAAATAAAGCAAATACATAAATTAAAATAATAATTAGTTAAAAGTGAGGTTAAATTTTAGAAATTTTCTGTTTTTCTAAATAAGTTTTAATTTTTGTACATCACGCATTTATCTTTTACAATTGTTTTTTTTTAACATTGTCTGAAAATATTTTTCAAATATAACCAGCAAACACCTGTCAAATGTTATTAATCTTTGATACTTACTCAATATCATAAAGTTAAATAAAATTTTAAAGGAAATTTTATGAGAAGTCTTAATTTTATTATAAATTAATAAAAATTTCGGAAATATTTATCAGATGTATTTTTTGGTATTTGGTCTCCCGAATCAAATTATTTTTTTTTATTCTCAAATTTAGAGAAACTGTAACAAAAATACATACAAATTAAATTATTAAAATATTTATTTTATGTAATTTCAAACTAATTTAAATTTAATAAAAAAAAAATTATAAAACAGTTGAGGAATTAATTCCCTTTTTGTTGAATATGCTATTTTTTATTAACTTTTTTTCTAATATTTATTATTTGTTAATGACAAAATTCAAAATTGTTTCCAACTTATTATTGAACTTTGGTGTTTGCTGGGTAAACTATTTTTTGCTATATAATTTTTATTTTAATATTTTTTTATAACATTTCTTTATGCTATGCATTTTTTTAATATATATTTCCAAAAAAAAAATATGTTCAATATTTTCCTCCATCTTTGGTGTGATATTATTTTTTTACTCCTCTTGTTTTACAACCATGTTTTTTACAATGACTTTTAAACAGTTAACTTCATGTTGTCAAAATTATTTAAGATTTAAGCATTTTTTAAGTAATTTTTTGTTTTGTCATATTTTTCTATTTTTTTATATTTTAAGTAATTTTATAACTAAGTTTTCTTTTTTTGGTTTTTCTTTTTTTTTTTCTTCCTAACATATTCTCACACTGTGTATTTGTAAAGGACCAAAAATTAATGCGCAATAAAATACATCAAAAATATAAAAATAGCAGTAAAGAAGACGGCGAAAAATTGGATAACCAACAACAACAGTTAACGCCACAGACGACCAAAAAAGTTAAGAGAAGAAGAATACGACGATAAAGCGTTAGCTAAGGAAAATTATAAAAAAATAACAACAAAAAGTTTAAACAAATCAACAGACTGATTAAATTTATAATAATAAATAATAAAGGATATATATAATAATATAATTTATATATAAAAATAAACGTAAAATATATACTTGTATATAGAAAAGTATATAATAAAACGTATAAATAATATTGTAAATAAGTAAAGGAAGAGAGAGAAGAGAAGTCGTAGAAGAAGACGACGTCGTTGAGCAGTATAAAGAAGTGAAAGGACGAGTGTGGCGAGATTTTGTTAGAAAATAAAAAAAGACGACGGCGTCGACAGTGAAGCAGGATAAGACAGAAAGAAGCAGGACTCGCAAACAAAAACCATTTATTTAAATAAGCGTTGATTTTATTGTGTGTGATATTTAAATATTAAGCATTAAATTAAATTAAAAATAAAGAACAAAAAGTAATCAGACAACAAAAAATAATAATAAAATAAAAACAATAAAACTCAAACTCAAGAACCAAATCGGGAAAATAATAAAAATTGTACTATGACATACTCGCACAATAGCGTTAGTAAAAATCTGAAAATGACAACAGCAGCAGCAGCAACCGCAGCGGCGGCATCAATACGTTCGAAAAATGGAGCAGGAGGAGCCGGTAGTAAAGCAAGCGGAGGCGGCGGATTTAATTCCCCACCATCAACACCACCCCTTAGTGCACATTCCAACAGTATTGCTAGCAACAGTACAAATTATCACCATCATTATCATCACCAACATCACCAGCCGATGCTAAGTAGTTCTCCTCCTGGTAGCAACATGTCTTCGGCCATATCAACCAGCTCAAATTGCAGCAGTTCCTCCAGTGTGTCATCTGTAGGTTCAAATGGCAGCAGTGGCTATTTTGCCTCTATGCGTAAGCAACAACGCCAACAACAGCAGCAAAGACGCTCTCCACAACAACAGCAGCAACATAATGATAGTGGCAGCTATTTTAATAATAACCAGAGCTATCAGTCAAGTAGTGGAGGTAAACGTTATGGTGGCGGCGGTAGTTCGCAAAAGTATCGTGATGGTCAAAGATCACCTCAAAACCATCATCATGCAACGACACGCCAATCGCCCGCCTCAATTTTGGGTGGAGGCCTTAGTATATCGCCAATCATGAATGGCAGCAGTAATGGAGGCGGTAACAATTCGGCACGAAAGCCACGCTCTAAGCACTCAAGCCCTTTGCTGTGTGTTGGTGGTGGAAAGATCTCACCTACCCATCCTCTCATTCCCACCGCCCTCACTCACTTTGCAGGCAGCAAGTGTTTCGATGCCCCAGCCCCAACTGCTTTGCCTAAGCCCCCAGAACATTGGACTGGTAGTAAGAGCGCTGAAAAGGTCGCCAGCAGTGCTGGTCCTGGCCTTCAAAGTGTTTTACAAGCCGCCGCTGCCAGAACCACCAATCATCATCATCTCCATCATCAACATGGCCACGGTCATGCCCATGATTCTCATAGTTATGGCGGCCATGTGGTCAAGTCTTCGAAGCGTAATTTGCTCGATGATTTTGATACGCACAATTTGAAATTGTTGCTAAATGTGCAATCGTAACCGCATTGTTAGTTAACTATAACAAAAATGAAAAATAAAAAAAAACGCCAATTTAACTTAAATTAAAAACAACAACAATAGCAAGCCGCAAAACAAAGTTTTTAACTTTTTTAAAACAGCAACATAAACAACAACAAAATCCGTCAAAATTAAAATATTTACATAAAAATATTTAAAAACAAAATTAAATTTAAATTTAAAAATAAAAACAATAATCCAAAATCATCACTCTATGCCTGATAGAATTTGCGACCGTCAACAGCATTTTGGAACAAAAAAAAGTAAATGTATCAACAACAATCTCCCTAACAGATTGTTGTGTTAAATTGTTTTCTGCTGCGTCACTGTTCGTTGGGCAAGTGCTTGTGATCTCAAGTTTATTACAAAGCAACTAAAAACAAAAATATATATTTTAACTTTATAATAATACAAAAATATAATAAATACAAAAAAATTACACTTTAAATCATCATATAATTTTAAATTACCAACCAACTACCAGATTAAAAACAACAAAAATAAAATGCCAAAAATGCAAAATTCATAATCATCAAAAGAAAACAATTTATTAATTATGTAATAATAATTACAAAAAAATAACTTTAACTGTGAACTTATATAAATTATTAATAATTTTATTTAATTTAATTTAAAAACAAATAAATAAAGAAAGAAATTCTTTATACTAAATAAAAAAGGAAAAGTGCTAAGACAAAATTAATAAAAAACAATTTTGAATGAACAAACAAATCTCAAAAAATTAATTAACTGTCCTTGATAAACAATATTTAATTAACTATAAAAAAAATAAAATTTGATTTTTTAAATTAAAGTGATATACAAAATAGACTTGATTGTTTAAAAATAAAAAATGAAAATATTTTAAATCTAAAATAGAAAATTGAAAATAATTAACCAAAACATAAAAAAAGAAAACAGTTTAAATAAAAAAGACAGAGAACTTTTAAATGAAATTAAAAATAAAATAAAGCCCACCAAAAACTACAATTGCAAAAATAATAAACAAAATGTAAACAATAACAACAATGACAAAATGTTCTAAAAAATCAAAAGACTCAAAAGCAAAACCGATAATAAAACAAAAACAAAAAACGGCTTTTTAACCAATATAAAGAAGGTGAAACAACAACTTTACTTGTCCTGCTAACATGAATATATTATCAATTACATCTTCATGCAAAACAAAAAGCCTTAAAATCTATTTAAAACAACAACTTTTTAATAATAACAAACAACAATCAGCAGAAACCTTACTTTTGCCAACAATTCTACAAAAAAAGCAGAAAGATAATAAACATTAGCAGCAACTACAACATAACAAAACAAGAAACAACAATAAGCTAACAGCAGATTATTTCAACTTTAGTATACATACTTAATTTAAAATTAATATATTTTTTATTATTTTTATTTAACATAAGTAAGACTTATTATTGACCCCACCATCCTCCTCGAACCCCATTTTCCAAGCCCTTAACAAATTTGCCTTTTTTTTTGAAATCCCTGTTATAACAGAAGAGAAAAGAAAAAGAATCAAAAGATTTTAGATTTGTATTAACAAAAAACCTAAAAGAAGAAGAAGATGTAATAGAAAGAAAGAAGCCAAAATATTTTGTATTAGACTTGTAAATATTAGTTTCTTTTTAGACGTTCTTTTTACGCTTTAATCAAACAAATTCCCTTTAAACTTTATTTTTTTTTCTACTCTATATTTCCTTAACTTTTTTATTTTTGTAATTAATTTCTTTATTTTAATTTAACGGTTTGCAATATCATTTATAACTTTTTTTTGGTAGCAATTTATCAGCAACCTTTAATACAGACAAATATTTTTTGTTTTATTTTTATTTATTATTTATATGTATTTTAATTTTACTTTATTTTTTTTCTCCTCTTTACCCTTTAATTTTCAAATTCTTAACTAAAGGCTTTTTGTAAACGAAAGACAGTTAAACTTAAATTAAAAAAACACGAATTAAGAAATGAAGTAAGAAAGAAAATGTTTACTTTATGTTGAGCTTTGCTAACTAAATGTATAAACAAAACTTAACAAAAGACTACATTTCAAAATAAAGGGGGTTCCAAAATTGTGTCTATATAAAAGGGTTAACCTCAAAACTTTATGACAAATTTAAACTGTGATCAGTGATGGCAATTTTATTATTAATTTAAATAGTTTTATAAAAAAAAAAAAAAAAAACTTAAAAATTATTTTTGCCAAAAATTTTGGAAAAAAAACAAATAAATTTTATTAACAAGTTTTAAAACAAATAAATATTTTTTATAAATATAATAAATTATTTAGGTGTTTAATAATTTTAGCTTGTAATTTATTTTGTTTTTTTAGATATATTTCTTTTTAGAAAAAAAAATCTTTAAAAATGTCAGTATATTGCCATCATTGTCTGTGATATTTTATTTATACTATAATTGTCATAATGTTTAATAGCAACAAGCTTTAGTTTTACAAACAAACTCTTAATTTTTCTAAAAAAACGGAGTTTTTTTGTTTCTTAATTCAACATTTAGTTAAAATTCCCTTTTAATTTACAAAATGTTAACTTTATGTTACCCTGTGTTTATACATTTCTATAGCTAAGGTTTGCATTAAGGCAATATTTTCTTTAAAAATTAAAGCATTCTTTATTTTAAATGTTAACATTTAACAGCAAAAAGGTAACATTTTATATAAAAAAGTTAAATGATATTAAAGCGTTTACTCTTCTACTTCTACCTAAAATGTTAACTTTTTAATGCCGTTATAAAGGCAACAATTTCTAAGGAAAATCAGAAATGTTCAGCAACAATTGCTAAGGAAAAGCAGAAACGTTCAATAAAAAGTTAAAATGTAACATTTTTTTTTCGTAGAAAATCTTGTGTTTTCAATTTAAAGCTAACAAACCTAATTACTTTCTTTCGTTTATTAAAGCCTTTAAATTTACTTTCTTTATAATATATTTTTTTTCTTTCTCTCTCTTATACATATGTAAATATATATACATCAATATATATTTTTGTAAATGTAAATTTTAGATAAAAAACTCCTTCAAACTAAAAAACAGCTTGTAAAACTTAAGTTCTAACATAATTGTGTGTAAAAATTTTTAAAAATTTTTGTTGTCATAATTTTGTTTTAAAAGAACTTAAGTTTTGAGTGATTTTATTTTTAACTAATAAAATTAAGCTATTTAAAACAACAAAGAAAAAAATGTTTTTAAAACATTTAAGTGATGTTAAAATTAAATTCTTGTAATTAAATTTTCAAAGAAAACAAAAAATATTAAAAACCAGTCAAAAATCCCTTTAAAAAAAATAAACTTAATTTTTGTAAATTTTTATTTTATTTTTTTTTAATTAAAATTCTGGTAATTTTTTAAATTTTGTTTTAATTGCAAAATTTAGAGTAAATTAAGTTAAGTTAGAGACTTAAATGAAATGAAAATTATATACTTGAAATTAATTTATATATTATAAATTTTATATATTACAAGAAAAATGTATATAATTTTCTTTTATTTAAGACGAGTTTTGTGTTTGCAATTAATTAGTAATAAGTAAGCAATTAAACAATCTTCTTCTGTCTTCTTTTGAATTTCCATTTGTTTTTTTTTTTAGTTTTGCAATTTCTGTTTAAGGGATTTATAAAAATGTTTGAAATCTATTTATTTTTCTTCTCTTTTCTTTTATAAACCACAGCTCCACATTAAGTTATTATTTTTTTTAATAAAATGATAAATGTATAGAAAAAAAATTAAACAAGAACTTTATTATAGTAATTAAATAATTAATTAAAGAATGAATGAATGAACTGTATAATTAAATCTATGTATTGTATTAATTAAACTTTTTTATTTAATTTGATTCTCGTAGTGTTATTTACAACCAAATCTAAAGAAAAAAGAAAAAAAGAAAACATTTATATTACAAAACTTAAACCCAGTACCTTGTTTTTTGTTAGCATTTAATATTATAAATTATTTAATAACATAAATTATAATTAACTAAAAAATAAACTTTTTTTTTTTAAATATGTAAACTATAAATATTTTTTGTAAAAATTATTATAAAAAAAAAGTTGAAATTAATTAAAAACAAAAACAACTGCTAAAACAACGTAAAAACTCTGAAATTAAAAGCATAAATTTGTTATTTTAAAAAATTTATACAAAAAAATTAAAGAGTTTAACAATTTAACAACGATTTTATTATTATTAAAAGAAGAAAAAACTCATATAAAAACTGCTAATGTTTTTATTTTATTAAAAAGTTTAATAATTTAACTAAAAGATTTTAAGGTTTTTAAACATTTTTTTGTTTATTACAAAAGAAATTCTTTTTTTTCTCTCTTTAAAGCCAAAAATTTGATAACGCACTTCATTTTGTACAAATAATTTAAATTATTAATAATTTATTATAAATTTTAGTAAAAAAGAAAAGATTTAATAATTTTGCCTAAACTTTGTTAATTAGTTTAAAAAATTTCTTTCTTTTTTTTGTAGAAAATTNNTTTTTTTTTTTTTTTTTTTGTAGAAAATTTTCTTTAAATATAAAAAAAAGAAAATTTAAATTAAATTAAATGAAATTATTAAAACGTGATATTTGTATGCAATCTTAAGTTTAATATTCATTAAAAAAAAAATCTAAAAAAAAGAGCAGTGCTCTTTTTATATTTATAAAAAAAACCTAAAAAAAAAAAAATAAATACAAAGAATTTTGCATTTTATTATTATTTTAATTAAAAAAAAACTACACAACAAATTTTTATTACCTTTAACTATAGTTTTTCCCTTTACCTTTTCTTTTTGTTTTCAAACAGCTTTATTTCTTGAAAATTCCTTCATAATTTTTACACAAAATTAAAATTTAAATAGTTTTTTTTTTAAAGTTTAAAAATAAAAAAAAATTGGTTGAAAAAGTTTATTAAGTTTACTTAAACACCAAAAAGTACAAAATTTTATTACAAAAAAAAAAAAAAAAATTAATTTTATTTATTTTTTTAAATTAAATTAAAAATAAAAAAAAAATATTTAAAATTTTAATTTTGTGTAAATTTTTTTTTTTAAAATAAATTAAATTATTTATGTTAAATTTTGTTGGAATGCAATACATTTTTTTTTAATTTTATGCAAAAAATTCTAATTTCTTAACTTTTTTTCTGTTTTATTTTTATTTTAAAATAATTTGTAATAAAAAAAATATCCCCCCTTAAAAAAAGAAAATTTATAATAATAATGTGAAACAAGCTTTAACAAAGACTTAAATACACACACACATTTATAATATTATTATTTTTATTTTATTATTATTTTTTTTATAACTACAAAGTTTTAAAACCACAAAAAAACAACTTTTAAAAAAGTATACTGCTTCAAAAATAAAAAAATATATTAATTCTTAATAAAAACAAAAATCTTAAAAAAAATTGAAAAAATAAACAAACAAAAACATACAAAACATCTTATGTGTTATATTTTATAAGTAAATAATAAAAAACAAAAACAAAATTAAATAAACAAATTTTTCAATTCTAAGCAAAAACCCTTAGCCTCAAAAATCTTAAAACTAAAAAAACTAACTCTAAGAGTTAAATTTTCTATAAATAAAAAAAAGTTAACAAAATTCTTTGAATTTTATGCTAAATTAAAAATTTGTTTATTTAATTTAAATTAAAGAGTGTATTATATATATAAAACATCTTAACTAAATAAAGAAAAATATGCTCGAATATTTAAAAAACAAATTTATTTTTATTTTAATTTTTTTAAATATAGCTAGAACTTCCATTTATTAAAACAGAAAAAAAAAAAATAAAAAGTATAACGTGTTTTTTTTTTTTAAATTAACAAAATCTTTTTGTTTAAAAATTAAAATTTCTTTAATTTAAAACGCATTTTTTAAAAGTTAACTTTTGAATTATGTTTTTTTTTATTATTTTTTTTTTATTTCATAAATTGTTCAGTTCTGTTGTTAAACATTAAAGGAATTTGTTTATAAAACCAACAGCCTCATTAATAATAACGCAAACTTTTAAATAAGTTTAACAAACTTTCCCCTTTTTTGCATTTATTTCTTAAAGAAAACTTAATTTTCTTGTTTTAATTTTTAAACTTAAATTTTGCTTATTAACAACAACAAAAAACACGTTTACTTTTTTATTTTTATTTTTTAAATATTTAAAAAAATTAAAATAAAAATTATGCAATTATGTGTGATAAAATACATGAGTTTTAAAACAAAACAAAAAAACATTTAATAATTTTTAAACAAAAATCTTGATAAACAAAAAAACAATAATTTTTTTCTTTAATTTTTATTTTATAAAAAAAACAAAACAAATTGTTAATGAAAAAAAAATCCTCTTAAATAAAATGAAGTGAAATAAAAACATCCTTTACAAAAAATATATATATATATATCAAGAATTATTAAAACAAAAACAAAAAATATCATTATTATTATTATTTGAAAACGAACCTAAAATCTGGATAAACGATTATTTACAAAACGGAATATGAAAACTAGAAAAAAAAATCTAAAAAAAACCATTTCTTTGTCAAAAAAACTTTTATTTTTAAAGTTGTAAATAAAACAAAGAAATAAACAAAAAAATTGTAAAATTTAAAAAAAAAAAAACTTTTTTGTGCAAAACTCCCAGAAAAAAACAAAACAAAATCTATTTTTAAATACTAGATTTTATTTTATAAAATTAATATTAAAATTTTTTAAAAACTTAAGTTTTTTTTTACAAAATTTTTAAATTTTAAACAAAAGTATTTAAATTTAGATTTTGTTTCGAAAATTATTTTAAAATCCCCTCCAATAAGAAAAAGATAATAAATTGTAATAGTTGTGAAAAAATCTATATTTATATGTATTTAAAATACAAACAAAATTATGTATGTATAAATATTGTATTAAAAAAAAAAAGATTCGAATAACCCTTAAAAAAAACAATAGAAAAAAAAATAGCCTGGAAAAAAACTTTATGATTCAAATAAAATTACATTGTAGTACAGATCTTTTGTAAAGGTTTGTGCTCAATTTAACCAAAAAACCAACAAAAAAAACCTTGTCTTTTTATTTTCTTTACATTAACGAGAACATTTTTTTTTTAATTATTTGAAAATTTGTTTTTTTTTTTTTTGTTTTTCTTTAAACGCCAAAGTGTTATTGAGGTATTTATGTTGAATTTGTGTTTGTTTGGCTTCGAAAAAAATAATACACTTAAAGAAAACTTTCCTCCATATCAAAGTTCAATTGACTGGTATTTGCTACGGTATTGATTTGCAAATGAAGTGGTAATACTAAAGTTTAGAATTTTTAAATAGAAACTATTCAATTTATTTGTATCGCAAATTTTGTGCAAATCAAAAGCTTTTAGTTTGAGAAATGATGGGAGGAATGGAATATTTGTACTAATGTTGTTGAAATTTGAGTATTCGAAATTATGTTCAATTTGTATGGTCTTAAAACAGCTAAGAAGAAATATTAAATGAGTTGAAACTTTTAAGCTCCCATCCTAACAGAAACTCTTGCTGTTTACTAGGTTTTTAACGTTTCCAAAGAGCGGCGGACGGACATAGGTAGTCTTTCCGAAAATTGAATTACCAGAATTTCACAATTCCAACTTTATTCATATTATGTAAGAATGTTGTATATTTTGGTTTGTCTTATAATGCACTAAAATACATTAAAGCCTGTCTAATGTTCGTATAATTTTGATTCATAAATTATAAACCGTTTTCTAACCCCTAATTCCAATACTAAACAATACATATGCAAGATAAATATGCATTCATCTAGCTAGTCTAATGCGTTGTCTAATGTGTTTTCAACTAGCTAAATGATAATCCGTGATTTTATGTTTAAATTGAAATGACATTTTGGCCAATTTACTACATCATTTCTGATGGATTTGTTACTGTATTGGAATCCCCATAAGAGAAAAGTGAACACATAATGAAATGGAAAAAAAACTTTAATGAAAAGTATCAAAAAAAAAAAAAATTCCAGCAAATGGTTTTGAACCTTTTAAAACTTAAAAGTAGTAGTAAAATTTTGACTAATTTAAGAATGTGTGGTAACAGCTCTAGGAGTTTCTTCCCGAAATAATCGATTGCTATAGCAGTTCTTCAGTTAACAATCTATGGACGAATGCAATTCGGGTCGTTTCGAAGCGGAGAGCCAATATATATGTTCTCTTCGTTCCTATAACGAGCATAGCGCCTCAAAGAGAATGAGAACCAAAGATAGTTCTAGATATCTAATTGTTAAGAATCTGATAAAATTAAATGAAAACTTTTGAAAAAATGTACATTTTTAACATTTGTTTTAGTAAAAAGTATATTTTATTTTATATATTTAAGTATATTTTATTTTCTAGAATCTTGAAATACCACATTCGAAACTTGCTTGATTTAAATTAAATAATGGAAAAATATCCTTAAACCTTTTATTTATACAATATTTGGTCTGGATAACATAGATTACAAGGAAATAGTCGTGATACTTTTAAATATTATAATGATTGTCGTTGTCTTCACAAAAACTAGTCGTTTTCGTCAACGAATTTAGCACAACCACATTCACAATTTCTTTAAGCATTCGATGTAGAGAATCCTTGTATCTTGCAGAAGAATTGTTTATTAATTTATTTAAAAAAGGTTGCAGGAAATAAATTCGAGTCGTGGTATTAGGGATTAAGATTTCAGAAATCCTATAACGTTTGATAAAACTTGTAATTCCATTTCCAAAAATTTATATTGATATCAGCAGAAGTTGAAATTACTAAAGATTATTATTAGCTCTCATTTTATTTGTTTAAATAAAATAGCAAATTTTCGAATAACAAAAACCTGAAGGCGTCGTCAATTCTTAAAATTCTTATGGCCTGACTCAGTTCAACAATAACATAAAATTTTTATTTTTAAACAAAATTATGTTTGATTATATTTTGCGATTTGACAAAAACACGTTGCAAACAATTTTCTTTTTAATTGTGAAAACTGAAATATATGAAATGTTTAAGATTTCTTGTCAGAAAGAAACATTGTTTTTATCCTAATATTTTCTTAAGTGTAGAAATATTTTTAAATTTTGCTTAAAAAAAAAAAAACTTTAACTAAAAAGAAAAAAATTACCAAAAAAAGTAATTTGTTTATATGTTGCTAAAATATTGCTTAATCTTATGGGGGCCTACTATTTATATGTATAGGTTGGATGTGTGAATGAGTTTGGTATTTTTTTATAAAAATAAATGTATTTCTCATCATATGAGAAATTTTTTTGTTTAATTTATTTATTTTTCGCTTTTGTTTTTTTTTTTTTTCTAAGAAAATCTTTATTTTTTTTGACGTAACATACAAAAGCGTAATCGCGTAAATAATAAAATACTTTTATTATTTAGATTTTCAAATTCTTGGCTTTATTTATTTATTTTTTCGAATTTCATTTGAATTTTTTTTCTGTTTTTTTCATTTTCAAATTATTTCACCTCAGTCGTTGACTTTAAGTTATTTTATTGTTGCTGTTATTGTGTTGCTTTATTATTGTTGCTTAGCAAATATAGAAAAAACAAAAAAATATTTTGTTTGCATTTTATTTTGTTGGCATCTTATACGAAATATTGGCCAAATGCCCAGATTTTATTAGATTTTTTTTGTTTTTATTTACATACATATTTGGTTGTCTTCATTTAGCAGGAAAAATTGTATAATAAAAGAAATTGAAATAATTTTTTTGATAAATACAAAAATTCAATATTTTATTAAGAAGCAAATTAAAAAAAAAAATTTGAAAATTTTTTTCGGTTTTTTTTAACCTTAAAAAATTGATTAAAATTTAAAAACTGCAAATTTTTAATTTCCAGGCATACAAAATACACAAAATAATAATTTAAATTTATTTAATTTCAAATAAATATTTAAGAAATAATTTCTTAAAATTACTTTTTTTATAATAAAAATTAAGAAAAATTTAAAAAAAAATATTTACATTTAGTAAAAATTTTATTTATTTATTTTTTTACCAAAATACAAAAAATTATTACAGAATGAAGTGCAACAAATTTATTTAAACTTTTCTTTTTTAAAAAATTGAATATAAAATATAATAAAATCAACATTTAATAAATATCTAAAAAAAGGATTGTTTGATGTTGGCTAAGGATTGTGAATTGTACTCTTTCGAATTAAACTTATAGTGTAAAGTGAAGTATACTCTTGCAATTCAATATACATATATAAGAAATGTTATTGGAAATATAGAAAACACAATTTTCTGAAAATATTGAATTCAAGAATATACTTTTCTTAAAAGAAATTAAACCAGAAATTGTAAAAAAAAAAACAAGAAAACACCCAAGCTACTGAGAGCGTTTACAATTAAACTCAGATAACTAGAAATTTCAGTGATTCTTTTTAGGAAAAAGGCAAAGAAAATGAATAAAAAACAATAAATGTTAAGAGAATACAAAATGTATATAGTTTAAATTATCAGTAAAGAAAATTGAATACATTAATATTTTAATTCATTTCATTACGCTTTTTTCAAAATAAATAAAAAATTATTTTACATTACCAAGCTACAATTGTACTTTTTTTTAGTACATAACTGACTTCAAGATATCACGTTACTATCACAACAAATTTGATTGAATTTTAGTGTACAACTTTAGTTTAGTTTAGTTCTATTCTATTTTAGTTATATTTTAGTTCTACTTCAGTTAAATTTTAATTCATGTTCACTTCTAGTACAATTTAACTTCTATTCTAATTCATTCAATACTTCCCTAGACTATTGGATAAAATTTTCTCTTAAAATCTACATTACATTCTTAAGGTTAGAACAAAATAGAATGTCCTATTTGCTATCAATTGCCATCCCTGTTACAAAGTCATGTTAGACAAAAGACACAAACACTTATGCAATTAAGAGAGAGAAAATAACTTAACTTGAGATAAGAACTTTAAAGAAAATTAACAATAAATTTCAAAGTATTGAAAAAATATATATTTCAAGCATTGAAGCTAATAAAATCTTTGTTTAATGCCTCAAAATATGACGCTGAGGTAAAAGAGAGAATAAAAAATCTAAATATTTAAATGTAATTCAATAATATTCTCATTAAGATTAAAAATCAAAAGTAAACTTTTGATCATTTTAACACTACTTAAAAGTTTAATAATTTGAAAATATTTTGCTTAAGTTGATAAGATGAAATTTGTTATTTAATTTGAGTGTTTTTTTCTAATATTTTGTTGTGGTGAATTTTGAAATTAATCAGTCTAAGTCAAAATACCATATATTAATCTTACAACAACTGATCTTAAACAATTTCTGGTGGAAAATCTATTCATAATTTTGTTGCTAAAAAAAAATAAGATTTTGTTAAGAGCACAAAAATAAAAAATCATAAAATTTAAAAACCTATGATTAATAAAAATAAATTGTTACTAAATATAATTTTATCTTAAAAAATGCAAAAAATTAAAAAAAAACCAAACAAAATTATTAAAAATAAAAGAAAAGAACAGAGACAAAACAAAGAGAAAAGTATGTAATTTTAGATAAAGTCATATTTTCTAACCAAATATTGCTCCTCTTTTAAACATAAAACTTAAGAGAAAACTGTTAAACTTTTCAGTTTTAGCATTATTAAAGAAAACTGACGAAAAATCGAGGAAAAAACATGATTAGAAATGTCAAAATGAAATGATTACTTAAGAGAGTTTAGATTATAAAAAAATTTTCTCTTATATTAGATAATACTATGTGGTTTCAGACAGAGAATATGACTAGAAGACTGATTTGCTCTATACAAACCTCTACAAGAGTCAGCCCTCTCTGGTTTCAGTAACAGAAGAAAAAAAACTAGAAAGCTGACTCTAGCTCAGTTTGTTTGTTGTGCTCTTTTTCACACGTATAAGAAAACTTCAAACAAATTCTACTAACACACACACAAAGTGTTGGGTACTTTTGAGAGCAGACTTAGGTTTTTTAGAGCAAATCTGTCTTTTAGTAGATTTCCCTGATTTCTAAGGTTTTTTCCAATAGAAAAAGAGAAAATTTAACAAGAAAACTACTAAGCAAAATGAGAAATTTTAACAATAAAGCAAGTTTAGTTTTCTCTTTAGTTATTTTGGCATTTGAAAAGTTTATTTAACTAAACTGTTTGCTATATAAAATCTCATAAAATAAAAAAAATACAACACCACCAACAATTTAAAACTATTTGACTTAAAATAAGAAGTTGATATTATTAAAATTTTAAACTAAAATTTACTTAATTGTTGTTAAGTTAAAAACTAATATAAACAAAATAGTATTAAACAAAGAAAAGAAAAAAAAAACTAAAACTATTTGATAAATAATCTTCAAAAAACTGTTTTTCTTAACTCAAAAAGGTTTTTAATTAGTAAACTTAAAAAAGAATTAGTATAAACTAAGTTTAACTTAAAAACAAAATCTTTAAATCAATGTTAAACCATATAAATGAAA
>JACGTJ010015208.1:0-12594 GCA_014858695.1 Chrysomya rufifacies | reverse complement strand
CCCGGACTAACAACAACTAGCACTGACGGAGAAGAGACAACTGAACATGGTTCATATACAACTGAAGCAGAAAAAACAACTGGTCTTGGTACCTCGTTAATATCTCCATTTGGCACAACTACAAAAGATATAGTAACAGAAGATGATGGAAAAACTAAATCTCTTGTCTCAACTGTAGAAGCTACGGTAACAAGGGTATCAGCCTCACTTATCACAACTAAAGAAGCTTTAGTAACAGAAGTCGATGAAACCACTAAGCATGGTGCCTCAACAGTACCAGAAGCATCACCTGGAACTTCAAGACTTGTAGGATCATCACCGTTTAGCACAATTTCAAAAACATCTAGACCAGATGATGGAGAAACAACTGGTCATGGTTCAACGTTTATACCGGACACAACCACTAATCTGCTAGTATCACCAGCCTATGACACCACCAAACCTGGTGCGTCAACAGTACCACCATTGTCTCCCGGACTAAAAACTGTTAGAACAGAAGGAGAAGAAACAGCAGATCATGGTACTACGTTAATTCCAAGCTCATCTCCATGGAGCACAATTTCAGGTGCTATTGTAACAGAAGGAGATGAATCCACTAAACGTGGTACCTCAACTGTATCTGAGACATCTTCCGGAACTTCAATAGTACCAGGATCATCTTCGTTGGGTACAACTACAAAAACAACTATAACTGATGGAGAAGAAACAGCTGGTCATAGTACCACGTTAATACCAAGATCATCCCTATTTAGCACAGTTGCAGAAGATGCAAGAACAGAAGGCAATGTACCGGAGTCATCATCTGCGACTGCAATAATACAAGGGTCATCTTCATTGAGCACAAAAGCTGTTACCTCAACAGTGCCAAACTCATCACCTGAATCACCTTCACTGATCACAACTGCAAAAATACCAAGATCATATCCATCGAGCAGAACTACAAAACTTCTAGTATCAGAAAGCGATGACACAACCAAACCTGGTGTGTCAACAGTACCAGCATCATCTCCCGGACTAAAAACAACTAGTACTGACGGAGAAGAAACAGCAGATAATGGAATTACGTTAATTCCAAGATCATCTCCATTGAGCACGACTTCAGATGCTATTAAAATAGAAGGTAATGAATCCACTAAACTTGTTACCTTAACTGGACCAGAGACATCTCCCGGAATTTTTATAGTACCAGGAGTATCTCCGTTGAGCACAACGACAGAAATATATACAACTGAAGCAGAGAAAACAACTTGGCATGTTACCACGCTTATACCAAGATCATCTCCATTTAGCACAACTATAGAAGATATAGTGACAGAAAGCAATGGAAATATTAAATCTGGTGCTTCAACAGATCCAGAGTCGTCTCCCGAGACATTAATAGTACCAGGATCAGTAATAGAAGGCGATGAGACCACTAAACCTAGTGTCTTAACAGAACCAAAGTCATCACCCGGAACTTTAACAGAAACCGATGAAACCAGCAAGCCTGGTGTTTCAACAGTACCAGATGCAACACCTGGAACTTCAAGTGTAGTAGGATCATCACCGTTTAGCACAACTTTAAACACATCTAGACCTGATGAAGAAGAAACAACTGGTAATGGTACAACGTTTATACCAAGATCATATCCATCGAGCATAACCACAAATCCTCTAGTATCACAAGTCGATGACACCACCAAACCTGGTGCGCTAATAGTTCCAGTTTCATCTCATGGTACCAAGTTCACACCAAGATCATCTCCACATAACACATCTTCCGGAACATCAATAGCACCAGAATCAAAAACAACTAGAACTGATGGTGAAGAAACAAATGAACATGGCACCACGTTAATAACAAGATCATCTCCATTGATCACAACTACAAAAAGTTTAGTAACAAAAGGCAAAGAGACCACTAAACCTGGTGTCTCAACAGTACCAGGTTCATCACGTGGAACATCAATTGTAAAAGGATCAGCTTCGCTGACCACGACAATAAATACTACTATGCATGATAAAGAAGAAACAACTGCTCATGATATAACGTTAATACCAATATCATATCCATCGAGCAGAACTACAGAAGCTATAGTAACAGAAGGCAATGGAAAGACTAAATCTGGTGCCTCAACAGCACCAGAGTCATCAATCGCAACATCAATAGTAGCAGGATCATCTACGTTGAGCAGAACTACAAAAATAACAAGAACTGATGGAGAAAACATAACTGAACATGGTACCACGTTAATACCAAGATCATCTCCATTAAACACCGCTACAAAAGCTATAGTAACAAAAAGCTTTGAGACCACTAAATCTGGTACTTCATTACAAGGGTTATCTTCCGTAAAATCAATAGTAATAGGATCATCTCCGTTGAGATCAACTGCAAAACCAACAAGAACTGACGACGAAGAGAAAACAACTAAACTTGGCACTTCAGAAACACCCACAATATCGCTTGGTTCAGAGATTAACATTTTGGACTCAACCACAAAACTGATACCAGTTACTATACAAAATGCAACTGAAAGCATAACGAGAGCTTTTGAAAAAAATAAAAGTTGGAAAGAAATAACTTCAGAAATTAATTGCAACAGTACCGACAACTGCAAAGAAAGATGTAGCGAAGGTTGTGATGATTCTAATTCTGCATCGGTTAGTGATGGTAAAACATGTGAAATATGCACTGATTCATCAAATAGTATGGACTCTGATTGTAATTGTGGAAATAATAGTAATAATTGTGAAAAATCTGATGACTGTAGCAACTCGTCTGATGTAAAAAACATAGATTGTAACAAATCGGAAGATTGTGGTGATTCTTCACCTAGTGAAGAAATAGACTGTGACAAATCCAAAGACTGTGACAAATCATCGGAGGACAACGATGAAATTATTTGTGGCGACTCTAAAAATTGTGGTGATTCATTTCAGAGCGAAGAAAGAAATTGTGAAAAATCTAGTAGTTGTAATTTACCGTCTGAAAGTAAGGAACTGAAGTGTGAAAAATGCGACAGGTCACTAGATAGCGAAGAACTTAGTTGTGAAAAATCTGAAAGTTGCGATAAATCTTCTGAGAGTAAAGAATTAAGTTGTAACAAATCTAAAAATTGCAATGATTCTCCGAGAAATAAAAGTACTAGCTGCGATTGCAGCGAATCTTCTGAAGATAATATTAAAGAATGTGAAAAATTACAAAGATGTCATACAACAGCCAAAAAAGATTGTAGCAATTCCAATGAGAAAGATTGCAATATATTGCCCGAAAACCCCGTAAGTATTAAAACTAAGTTCGACATGATTTCCGCTACTTCAACATATTCATATTCCCATAAATCTTTATACACAGAAAGTTTAAAAAGTTTACAAAATGAAACATCAACAACAAAAGCATTACCTACGGATAATAAATTAGTATCACAACCAACCAAACACACTGAAGATAGTATACTTACAAATAAGTCAACGGAAATCGTTTCAATATTATCGGAAGACTTATATATAAATGATATCAAAGAATTTACTGAAACCACAGAAACCGGGAATATACAAGATATAAGTTATGAACAAAAAACACAGTCTGAACATTTAATGCTTATGCCTACAACAGAGTCTAATGAATATTTGAAGGAACGTGGGGTCACTGATTTAATAATAAAAGTAACTGACACGGATCAAACATCGAATAACCTATCTTGCACGCATGATTTCCAGAAACCAATTTGTAATAAAAATTTATACAAATGCTTAAATCTTACACATTCCATTGAATATAAAAATAGTAGTGATCTAAATAAGTT
Organism: Chrysomya rufifacies; assembly: GCA_014858695.1. NCBI lineage: Eukaryota > Metazoa > Arthropoda > Insecta > Diptera > Calliphoridae > Chrysomya > Chrysomya rufifacies. The sequence continues at coordinate 8,806 of JACGTJ010015208.1, read as the reverse complement.
TGTGGTTAAATTTCGACATATTTCCAAATAGTTGTCGAGATATAATTAATATGTAAATATAATTTTTAAGTAATTATTTATTTGAACTTCATTTTAATATTTAAGAATTAAAAAAAAAAAAAANNAAAAAAAAAAAAAAAAAAAAAAACAAACGAAATAAAATATACAAACGATTCATTAGTTAATAAGCATTTTCTTTTTCCTGATATACAACAAAATTTGCACTGATTATTATTTTGGCCCTAAGACCAACCTTTTCCAGGTCGCAGGTTAAGACATATTTTCATAAAATTTGGCAAAGAAAAATAATTATATCTCGAAAACTAGAGTTAATTGAAAAAAGTGTTATACATACTGAGAACACCTTAATTGTGCTAATTCGAATAAAATGTCTTCATTTAAATGCAAATCGTATCTTAAAATGCACTAGTTTGTGACATTCAAATGATACAAAGTTTCAAAACATTATATTTTTACATAGAATAGAAAAATCGTAGAGAGATCTAATGTTGGAATTTAGCGTATACGAGTAAAAGAAACTTAAGCAGTAACTTCTACATTGCAAATCGATTCGTATGTGAATGTGCTATTAAGATCGTATATATAATACACAATTCTTAGAAATTTAATAATTTTTTTTAAGAATTAATGCAATAATGTATCATTTTATACCGCTGTGTATTCATCTATTTTGGAATTTTCAATGGTTTATATCTTACAAAACATTAATCAAGCATTATAACGACAAAAACTATATAGTGTTCTAATGTTTGTAGGTTTTCTATGTGAAATGATAAGAAAATGCAATGAAATGACCATATAAAATTTATAACATAAACATGAACGTATAATAGACAGTTACAAACCTCCGAAGGTAAACGAAATGAAGGCCTTTGAAGTATTAAAAAATTGTAAACGACTGTATCACTATTCAATTTTCGTACTACGCTAATCTAGTAAAAATTATTGAGGAAGTAATAATTTCATATTCGTTTATTTGATATATAATCGCATGATTTCGGGATAAGACAAATTTAAATAAAACATAAGTTTACTATGTTGACGTATCTTTTTTTCACAATAAGGTATCACTTTAGGTAGCCTTAAAGTTTTGTATAAACACTGAATATGCAGTTTTATTCTATGTTGTTTTTAGTAGCATAGGTATACATAACGTGACCTTTTAACAAAGGGCGGGACCCGTTCGATTATTTAGAAGGATTTTCAAGAAAATTCAATGAACATTGATGATTTTTAAATTTTTTATAAAAAATTAAAAATTTTTATATTTAAGTTTTAATAACCTACTACCTACAAAATTTAATATTATTTTCTCAGACTTTTGATGAACACACGTTTTCTTTAAAATAAATGATTTCCAATAAATCGATGATAATTGGATGTGGATTTACATCAAAATTTTCATCTCATTAGATTACAAAATACTTTAGCTTTGTACTAGTTTCAAATTTTGCATATTTATATTAAAATAATATAAAATAAAAACCAGGATGCGCTTTAGGCATACACCTAATGAATGTACAAATTTTATATTGTTTAAAATTTAAGGCCCTCGGCAATGCTCGTTATACGATACATTATCTTTTGAAACTATGTACTCCATATATGTACTACATATTAGAATTGTAATGGAAATTTGTGTATGAAAGTATTAAATTGTGTATTTCAACATGCTTATTGGAGTGTATAGCATTTATAGTTGAGTTGTTTGTTTGCTCATAACAATATTTCCCATTAGGGTAACATTTTAATATTTATAGAATTGAATTTGTAAAACATTACAAAAGAATTTAGAAACTTGACATCTGATGTTATTTTATTATCTCTAAATTATAATAATTATCTAGATATTCATACATATGTATATAATACAGATTTTCTACCTTAGTTTATATTTATTTTGAAATACAGTAAAAATATTGAACTTATTTTGTATGGAGAGTCACCCTAATGTATAAATATAAATGTGTGTATGTGTGCTTAGTTTCAATAATAGTGAAAACAAAAATAAAAACGGTATTTAACTCCCTCACGGCATGATAACAAAAATTCCGATATGATTGTTTTGTATACGTCGTAAAATAGAAACAGGAAAATGTACACAGGGAATAGAATCAAATTGAAAATATGAATGAATTAATGGCTCCATGGATGTTGGAAAAGTAGGCTTAAGGATGGATAGCTTTAACGTGAATATAATAAAATAAATAAAAAATTTTTAAAGAAAATTCAAACCTTATTTGATATTTATAGATTAATATTTTGATGTTATTAATTTTCTTTAATAAATAAATTACTATAAACTTGTTTAACAGAGTTACAGTTATGCTTTCAAAATGTATAAATGGGTCATCATTCCCTTACCTACAAACAACTACTGCTACTTATTCCAACAATATCTAACGTAGCATAACAGCATACGCATACATACATATAAATGTATTGCATTTCTATACACGCAATATTCAGTTTATTAAACATTTTATGTTTTTGATTTTGTACCAGCTTTTTAAGTGCAAAATATCGTGAGCATATTTATGTGAAATTATGTTTCTCGCCGTTCGTCCGTTAGTCCCTATATACTATTTTAGACATTTTATAAAGGAAACAGTATTTCTGCATTATGCAAACATGTACAAGTATTCGATTTTTATTATTGCACCTGGTGTCCAAAAATGAAAAGGAAAATAAAAATAAAAATAATGTTTATGTGTAAGCATCCACGTATAATTAAAATGTGCATCAAGTCAATGGAAAATTGTAATTATCGCTATTAAGGCCAGACCAAGGAAATTGTTTTAAAATGTAACCTAACTAAATCTTGTTTTTGTTATTTCTAAACTTTTTTAAAGTTTTACAAAATGTTGATTAGATTTTAAAACAAGGTATATATTAATATTGTGTATATGTATGTACGTATGTTTCCTTTTACCTATTTCCTTACATTTTTATGTAAATTATTTATTCTGTAAAAATTTACGTGCAAAAATGCTTTAAAAATTAAATTAGTTTTGAGATTTTCCAGTACTTATAACGATAAATTTAACAAGTTTATTTTAGAGCAATATTTTGAAAATAAGAGGACAACAAGAAAATAAAAACAAAACAAAACAAAAAAATATTCAATATCAATACTTGTCATCGACAGCAAATGTAGCATGAAGAAAAATAACAGAAAATCCATTCAAAAGTAATGGTTTGTTAAATAAATACACTGAGAAAAAAATTATTTAGATATATTTCTGAAATAGAGTCATATGGTAGGAAGTAAATAAAAACAAAGTATTTTTTTTTTAAGGTTAAAATAGGTTGTTTTCATTTTGTTACTTTATATGTTCATATGTTTATTCCGTAAATATTCAGTTGGTCGTTACTTTTTTATTGGTAAATGTTTTGCTTTAAAGTTGTCATATATCCCAATAAAACTTATTCTATGGTGTAATTTATAAAAAATTTAAATTATTCGCTATCTTATATTCCTGTCAAATTTTAACATTGTGTTTTTAAAATAATTGTGGTAAATTCTAAAATCATTCTTTATATGGCATTTAAACTAAATATCTGTGTGTAGTGTAAGTTATATATAAGCCTAAAACTGACTTAAAATAATGTTGTTTTAAAGTTTTTCATTCACGTGATTCTTCTTTATATTATTGGTAAAAGTTATATTGGAAATTATTCTCTTCACATTTGTTGCGTTAAAGTGATTTTACTTTAATACTCAAATTTAACTACAACATTTTACTAAAAACAGAAAAAAATCAATAAATCAGCAACCGTTTACAAAAATTTGTTTGTGAGTCTGAATCAGTATTTGTTGCCATAGTTACTTGGTTTTTTATTTGTAATTTTTTAAATAAAATAAATGGATTTTTAACTGAACTAAAAAAAGAATTCAACATTTTTCATAGATGAATATAACGTAAATGTCTATAAGTATATTTATGTTTGTGTTTATAGTACGATATGATTTATATAAAATTTTTATTTGATATATTGTTTCACTGCAATTTTATTAATATTTTTCCCAAGCTATATTTTTTGTGTTTTTTTTATCAATAATTTATTATAAAAACCAAAGTAGAGCAGAAAGCTCGATGAAAATATTTAAGTTTATTTTTTTGTTATTCAAACCATTAAATGTGATTTAGTTTATTGTTACTTTTGTAATTTAAACCTGTAACATAAAACAGATGAAAGTAAACAATGTGATTTAAATGCCTATAAAAATTATACGAAATTTTAGCACCTGCCATTTCTTTTGGTACACAGTATTATTATTAGTATGTATGTATGTATGTATGTATGTATGTGTAGGTAATCATCAAGAAATGACTTTTATTTTTATTTATTTGTTTGTTCTTTCATCTCCCTATTTTTATTATTTTCTTATTTGGTTTAAAGGTAAAGACTATGAAACAAAAATTACAAAAAAAAATCAAACAGAGCAGATGCTTTATAAAAATTTTGCTGTATGGAAAAATATTCATTATAAATAGTAGTAATCATACTTCACATCTTCTTTTATATGAATACCCATTTGGTCTGAGTTTCAAGAATGTATTTTTTTTTTGTATAATAGTATTTTTTAGAAATTAATACTTCCAGAAAAAAAATACATCAAAACTAAAATGCAGAAATGGAAAATTCTCTATGAATTTATTCAATATATAAATAATTTTATGTTTTTTTGTATAGAAAACACATGTTGCGGGTAAATTTAAATGATACAAGATTTAAACTATTTTTATGAATTATCTCATATTTAAAATAATTATACTTTATCTCTTTTTTAAACAAGATATAAATATAAAACATAGAAATCTACTGAACATCCATTTTTATAATTTTGCTTTATATCTTTGTTTGAACAAGATGTTAAATGTTACAGGACATCGGTATCGAAGCTATAATTAATTAGGACCAAGTTCAATAAACTTTGTTCCTTTGGTTAAATAATAATCTGGAATCTTAGCTTTGAAATTGTGACCAATACTTTGACCACAGTTAAATAGACTTCAGAGTCGAACGGTATACTTTCAGGTGGGTATTCAAATAGTTTTTCTATGTTACAAACATCCGGACAAACACTCTCCATTAGTAAATAAATATATTTGTTTATTTTTTTGAATAATTTAATTCGTTAAACACTAATTTTTAATATTGTCATAAAATCTTTATGAAATGAATTTCTGATAATAGTTATATGCTGAGAAATAAAAAAAATATATATGGAATGTGTTGAGTTTAAGATCAACTAGGTAATATTTGTATGTATAAATGAACATAAATATTTATACATATTACACACCAATATATGTGTTTATGATGTTTGTTGACTTCCGGTTGTAATTTATATGTATAAGTTTGTTGTTCAACTTCCTATACCAGGAGTATTAATCAGCAAATGAGAAGAAACAAAAAGAAAAAAAAAGTAATAAAACAGCTGATGTAGCATACCAGATGCTGTTGCTGTTGTTGCAAAATTTGTGTTTGCAATTAGAATGTTTCATCAAGCTGAAAACATTAAACTTAAGCAGGCTAAACATTCACTATACTTTACTCCACTCAACTCTACACTTGATTGCTGTTAATGAGAAACGTAAGTGTAGCATATGATTTCATTTTTACTTTAAAACTTTACTCGTTTGTTTTAAATTTATTAAATACCAACAAAAAAGGGAATTCTATATAAATTACTAAGCATTGAACATCAAAACACGAACATGATTTGTTAAATCTTTAATACTTCAACAAAAGGCAAATTATTGCTGTAACCACTTAACTTTATTACGATCTTAAAAAATTAAATTTATTTATGCTTAAGCAGTAAACTTAAATTAAAACTTAACTTTTCAAAACGCTAAATTTAAAATTCTATATAAAGTTTATTATTTGATTTTATTTGATGGGTATTTTGAAATATGAGGAACTTTTAGACTTGTTTTATTCATTGCTATTAAATTTACACCCATATTTTAGATGCCACGTTTGAAATGTTTATTATTATTATTATTTTATGCTTTTTAATTTATATATTGATTCCTATTAAATGTCAAATAACTGATTACGTTAAGGAACATTTGTAGATATTTATCATTTCTATTATGATTTATCACATACAAGACAACATCAGGGAATAAGTGTAACACGCACTTGTGGCTAACCGAATTAATGGATTTGTTTTGTTGTTTATTTTTTTCTTCCTTTCTTAGAACAAAGTCATAGGAGAAATGTTACAATAAAACAAAAGAACCTGCAGATACCCACATATAACCTTACTTGAATACCTTTTCTATTTAAAGAGGAAAAATGAAACGAGATAAGAGGGAGTTAGTTATACGTGGTATCATTCGTGCTACGGAAATATAAAACAAATAAACCGTAATATAGTGGTAATATGCTGATTAAATAATATGCTACACCATAAAATACCTTAATTATTAACAATCTTTGGTTGTTTTTTGCTTTAATATTTTACTTCTTTTTAATTCAAAAAAAGAAAAAAGAAATATTTCTAGTTAATTATTATGATCGTTTTGCTAAGAATATCAAAATCAATTATATGTTTAATTGAATTCATTTAACATTATAATTTAGATAGAAAACTGAACTAAAATTAAATTAGAACGAAATTGAGCTAGAATATAGAACTATAACTAAACTAGAACTGAACTATAACTGACATCGAACTCGACTAAAACTTAAGCAAAACTGAACTACACTTGAACTACACAACTAAAACTGATATAGAATTGGATTAAAACTGAAGCAAAATTGAAATACAATTGAAATAGAACAGAGGTAGAATTGAAATAGAACCGAAATAGAACTAAACTAGAACTGAATTCAAACTGAAGGGTTACTTTGCACTTCGATCCGAAAAGAATTTCCTTCGAATTTGTATTTAAAATGCAATCATATTTGAATCAAAATACGAAATGAACTAGAATTTAACTAAAACGGAACTCGAACTGGGAGTATAATACTACACTAAACCCTATATATAATAACTGTTACAAAAGATCTAATCTAATCTATTCTACCTAAAACTATATAGTACTCTATAATATATATTCGTTTGATGGAAAGGAAAAATACCAATACCGTTCAACATAAAATATTTATGTTTAAATATATGACAATGAATTTTAGTTGTAAGTGGTGTATGTGTATCAATGCGTATACATACAATATATAAGGTTTATGTGTTTATATATGAATGTGATTTATAATAAAATACTCCTGGGTGATTTACCACTAATCACACTCTTATTTTCACCTACTTTTCTCTATGTTATAACAGTAATATTCGGCATACACAATATTCAGGCTCTACTGATTGCTATGAGAGACTTAATATATATATAAAGAATTTTAGGCTTTATTCTGCAACTGTGTCAGAGTATTCTGAGTTATAAACGTGTTTAATGTTTTTGAAAATGAAAGCATTTTTTCCATACTTGACAATGATTACGATTGCTATGACGATAATTATGATGTTGAGCATTGAATTGTTGGCAGAAACAGAAAACTTGGTTCCGGTGAATATTTTTTCTTTTATTTTATTATTTCGGTGTAAATTGCTGTCTGACATGATTTATATTTGCAATATAAAAATTAAACAGATAAAAGCCGATAAACAACTAGAAGCTGTTATACACTTGCAGAAACAACCAAATATTTAAACAACAATTTTAAAATTGGGAGGAAATTAGTTTTTAAAGGAAAGCAACATTTTTAATAATATTTTGTCGGTGTAAAATTATGTGTTATAAAAGTTGGCTTTTAAAGGCAATATTGTTATTTTTATTGTACAGGTATAATATGTACATGCCCCATATTTACTAAATGAAAGCTAACAGATTTATTTCCAAAACACCAGGTATGATGTGGAGGCTATAAAATACCCAAAGGACTAATTTTACTAAAAATGATTGTGTTATGGTTCATAAAGGTGTGAGTTGAGTTTAAAGCTCATTTAATTTAGGCGAAAGAAAAAAAAACTTTACAAATGACCATTAACAAATAAAACTGTTGAAATAAAGTTTGAAAATTTTTTACGATTTTGAAATAAACAAAACGGAAAATGAAGGTAAAAAATTGCAAGAAAAAATAGAATAAAATCATTAAATTCTTAAATCAAAACAAATAAGTAGAAAACTTTTATTTTAGAAAATTAAATGTTTTGTTTTTGTTTAGCAAGTGAGTGTGTACATGTGTTTGTTAGCAAACATAAATCATTTCAAATGACCTTCACATAAATTATTTGATTTTGTTGTTAGAAGAGAAGGTGTTAAAGGTTATAAGAACATATACAAACATAATTATAACAAGAAAAACAACGGTATACACCCAGCACACATAAAAAAATATGTTAAGAAATTTCAATGTTTAATTGTTTAACTTTTAACAATTTTATCCAAAACGAATTCTATAGCAAAAGAATGATTTTAAAATATGATTTATTTGTATATGTTTATGTATGTTTGCTGGGGAATTTCAAACAGGATATTACAAACATACTTTATACACATACACATACATACGTATATATCCACTTCAAATAAAAGCAACACAAAGTTCAAAATTTGTAAAAAGGAAAGAAAATATAAAACTAACAAAGGAAAACTATAAAATATTTCAAACATTTTTATATATGCAAGCTTACACTAAAAGTAAGTTCAAATTGGAATTATACAATACTAACATGTATTTGTATACATTTAACTGCATGAGTTAGTGTGTGTTTATATGTATACATACATACATACATACATACATA
>JACGTJ010015202.1:0-17765 GCA_014858695.1 Chrysomya rufifacies | reverse complement strand
TACATACATACATACATACATACATACATAATTTCATATTTTATTTAAAAGATTTTTTTCAATCTCGTGATCATGACTAAGCAAAACAGTTTAAATAAACCAAATTTGACAAAGAAAAAAAAACAAATAGGAAAATACATTATAGTAATAACAAAAGGAAAAATTGAGAAATCAGTGAAAGCTGTCGACTATACTTTTCATATTGAAAACAACATTAACTAGAACTTTAAAATATGTTTTTTTTTTTTGAATTTAAAGAGCTAGAGAAAATAAACAAACATGTATGAATATGTTTAAATTTTATGCATAAAGTTGTAAAAGGAAAAATATGAAAATATACGCTCATACCTGAAATTTCATTCATAAAAATGATACGTTTCAATAAAAATTTTTAATCTAAGTGTCTACCACATTTTTTAATCAATATGTTCCAATTATCCATTGCAAATTATCTTCTGAACGGCAAGTAATATCTTTGATTAAAAAATTATTCAATATCCTATTCGTAGTTCTGGAGTTTTATTATTCGATGAAGATGAAATGACAAACCCAATACAACCCCATCATATTTTTTTCAAAATTATAAAAAATAAAAGTCCAAGTATGCGTTTTTTAGCAAAAAATACAATAACAATTGCATGAAATATGTCATAAAAATGCTAAAATATGCAAGATAATGTATTTTTTTCATTTTAAACAAAATATGCATTACCTGTTTGAAATTTTTTAATTCTAATGAATAATAAGTTCATATAGGTTTTCAGTCATCCTGTAAAACATGCTTTCTATAAAATTATCAGCCCCTTCAATTAGATTTATATTTCAGTCCTAAAAGTATTAAAATTTATATATTTTGTAAAGCATTTATATATTTTGTATATCGTTGTTACATTATTATAAATCGATTTAAAAATGAAAACTGTTGTTAAGGTCGAATAATGGATGTTAAAAATCGATGATTCAAAAAAAATCTATTTTTATAAAAATTATCAAACTTGATTTTTTACCTGGTTCGTTGGTTTTATTTAATGCACACTAAACACGTTAATTTTATACAAAAATCGATTTGACTTCCTAAGCAGAGGAAAAAATGTTAAAATTTTACTTAAAATATTTCGAAAATTTATATTTATTGAAGTTTTATTTGAATTCATATTTTTGGAATTAATTATTTTAAGATAAATTTTGTAAAATTTCAAATGAGTAATAACTTATATTAATCATTGTGGAACAGCATAGAAATATATCTTCTTCAGCAATGTATGACAATAAAGTACTTTCTATATAGTATTAACAGTTCTTTCCCGTATCAGAAATTTCATAGTTTAAAGTTTAAACTAAGAAATTTAAAGTTTAAACTATGAAATTTAAACTTTAAACAAACATTTTCACTGTTAAGATAATATCGGATTGAATAAAAGTATGTTTCCAACATATCAACTAAAAACTAAAAGTTTTTTCAACTAAAAAGTAAACTTGACAGCTTTAATCTGAATTTCGATCCAGAATTTATCAGTCCTCTCTTTATTGTACCACTTACATAATTTTATATTAATAATACAATTTTCTATATAATCTGTTAAAAATTGTTTAAGAATTTACGTTAAACTTTTCATATTTTCCAAAAAAATATTTTGGACATTCAATAATATTTTGTAAATATTTCAATATAAGGTGGAAGATATATTATTATTATTATTTCAGAAATAAGATGTTTTAAAAATTCAAGTAAATTATATTAAAAAATTTTTAATTTCGTTATCATTATTTATTAGTTAATTAACACTTTTGTAGGATTTGTGTCTAAAAGATGAGTTTTCGAACCAATTACAATGACAAAAATCAATGCTACTGTATGGACTGCAGAGACCATTGTTTTACAAAAACTGTCACTTTTGCCATAAAGAAAAATAAAAATTGTAAAAAAGTCCTAATTTTTCAGACTAAAAGATAATTTTGGGGTTTTGAATCTACCCAAAAAAGCTAAATTTCATTATACATTTTCATTAAGTATTTTTTATTTAAGAAAAAAATAAGAGAAACTATGTTCTTAAAATTATTCTCGCTGATCACTGGTATAAAAAATAACGTATTTTTAGTTCCATTATGAAAATCCTGAAATTTATCAATTAAGGGTTATAATAAAATTAATGCACGTCTAAGGACTAATTTAACCCATTATAATATTGCATAATTATAAATACTCTTCTTTCAAAGGTTAGTCGGAGGATTTGAATTCATTGAACGTGAATGTAACTTTTATCGATGAAGTTTAAAGAATATATTAAATTAATTAATTAATTGAAAATACTTTCTTAAGAATTTTTCGGTTTATTATAATAAGTGTTGTCAAAATTTTCACACTTACCTTCTAAAATTCATAGAAATCCTTTTTATATAGTAATCATAACATGTGATAACTCAAAGTTTTAAAAATTTATATTTACAACGTTTTAATAATTTGTGGCATATTAGTATTGCCAACAATCGTAATGGATGGAACTGAGGTGTTGATGGAATTTATTGTTTGTTGATAGAATTTGTTTGTAAAGTAATTCGAAAAACGTTTGAGTTTTAATTATCTTTATACTTTTTATATAATTTCTTTAATTAATTTTTCACTTAATACACTGATTTTATTAAAATAATCGTTATGATTTCATATTTGTTGTATTTGTATACACAATATCTTTTGATTAGTTGTAGTAATTTTCTTTATTATTATCTGTATTTTATTTCTTTGCAATTATAATTTTCATTATTTTTTCTTTTGTATTAAATAATTTCACATTTTATTTTCTTTATTTCATAAAACAACTACACACATATAAAGTGTGAGTGAACGTATAAACGTATAAACACGGTACGATCGAATACTCCTTCCTACCGTTGACCCCGGTTTTTTGTTTTAATATTTATTTTTCTTTTTTGTTGTTGCTGCTGATGTTGTTGTTGTATTGATATCGCGTGCAATCTTACGTTTATTGACCTTGGTATGAGAGCAAGTATGATGTATCAATGAACGAACGAACAAACGAACGTAATCATAATTATTATCTGTTTTTTGTTGTTGGCTGATTGTATGACAACAAAAAGAAAATCAACGAACTAATTTCGTTGCTGCCAAACAATTTGTCGTTGTTTTCGTGATGTTGTATCGTTTGCAATCGAAATGCAAAAACAACTATAATAACAACAACTCGATCATCATCACATGTGAACAACAGCACCACAATGGAGAAAATATCCGTGTTCGATTGAATTCAATCAAGCAAGTTGTAAAGATAGTTTGTTGGTAGTAGATTGAGTAAAAGTTGTATGATGGTTGTTTGATGATTGGTTGATAGCTGCAGTTGTTGGATTATGATAGATTGTAGTAGGCCGTTTTTTTGTTTTTTTTTTATTATTGGATTTTTGGTTGGGGACAACGTAACTTTTTTGCAATAATTTTAAACTGCACAAAAATCATCAAAATCATATTAATTTAATTTTTTTAATTCACTTCGTTTAAATTCAGTTAAAAATAAAAACATTTTTTTAATTTATTTTTTAATAAATCTCTTGTATATATATATTTTTTAATTTTATTTATGCTTAAGATATATTTTTGTTTATAAAAATATCACTTCAATTATATTCACAGGCTTTTAATAAATATATTACTATTTTATCAATAAGGCAGTTAAGAAAGGATTAAGGCAGTTTTTTATAAAAATATTTAACGGTTTTTAAAAGATTATTTCAAAATGGTATGTTTAATATAGAATTCGCCATAAATTCGTTTATTATTATAATTATTACTTTAAAATTGTAACTTGTATTCAAAATATTTCTTTTAAATTTATATAAATCCGATTTTAAACAAGTTTTTAAAAATCCCGCTTTAAACGACAGAAAAGTCGTTTATTTATTTACTTTTTTTAATTTTTAAATTTATTTTTACAGTATTATACTGATTACCCGAAAAAAATTAAACCGAAAATTTACGTTAATAAAACTTGGCGCCTTTGCCGATTTAAAGAAAACGTATAAAAATAATGAAAACAATCGTCGTTCTGTTGAAATTGCATTTGTGTTTTGTTTCTTAAACGCACACTTCTTTACATGTTTACGTTCTCAAATTTATTTATTGTACAACCGTTCGATACAATAGTCCGCTATAGACTAAACTGAAAAGTTGGAAATTGCTCACAATGAGCTCCCCTCATACATAAAACAAAAAAAAAATATAAACAAAACAACACAATAATAAACCACATCATCAAGTTCATAAAAATCATTATTACATCCACTAACGAATACATATTCTCTTCTATCTCTTCTCCAAATATTTATTATTTCTCTCTTCAATTGTTCTCATTGAAGACCCACATGCATGTGCTTTTCGCATAATTTTTTATTATTAGTTATGGTTCTACGGAAAATAAAAGGTTTATTTGAATTAATTTTAAATAAAAAAAGTTATGGTTCTATGGAAAGTTGAATTAAAAAATAGAAATTCGGTTTTAATTATTTTACTCTTGCAGGATTAACCGAAAAATACTAATACATACTATTGAGGTAGTGTAATGTTGAAATATAAAATTATTATTATTTTTTTTTTGTCAAAATGTAAAAGTTGTAGTTTTTAAATTTAATATCTTTAAAGTTCAGAGTATGAAAATTACAACTTATTTCCAATATGTATACGTCCATTAAAATTCTTTTTTGTCTTTAATATAGTACATGTATTCGTTATACGATTTAGTATTTTCTTGAATGTATATTGACTGCACTTGTGATATATATTAACCAGATATTGAAACTTTAATTTCGATTTGTTGAGAATGGTAAGTTTTATACAAAATGTTGAACAAAATTTGATATAAACACAGAAAATGGTATCATTTGTACATCAGAGAACAATAATTTCCCTCTTTGAGATTTTTATTTCTCGAGTGTATTGCACATGCTTAGGTACATCTTAACATACCTACTTAAAATAAAACTTATAATTATTTATGACATTTCAGTTATATTTATTGCTCAAAAATCATCTGAGGATACTCTAAGCATTTTAAGACTTTTTTTAGAACGTGACTGTAAAGAACTTTTAAATGAACCTAATGTTTTAGGTAATACTCCGCTTCATTATCCGTTATGCATTGGATGAGGCCAGGTTTGTTTTCCACTATTTCTTTGTTAATTAATTAATTAATTAATTAATTATTTATTTATTTATTTACTTATTAAAAAACCTAACTTTATAACTACGATATAATAGTGTATGTCATATTTCAGACGAAGAAACAGTAGGACATTGTATATGTTATAAGATAAGTAAATCAATATTTACTGACCATTTCTCTATAATCTAATAAATTTTCATTATTCTTCTCTTCAGTCTAAATATTTCACCCTCCAAATTCCCTAAATAGTATTTTTCGACATTTATAACGTATATTGCAAAAATTATAATTCTAATTTAAAAAAGTTATATACACAAAAATAATTTTAAAATAGTAAAAATAATAAAAAAAAATTCATAAACATTAAAAAAATAATATAAAATCAATTTATAAGTAAAAATTACAACATGGACTTAGTGTCTCAAGTAGGATTTCCCTCCGGGATATCATTCAAAGGTGAATGATTTTACTTTAAAGAAAAAGAAGTTTTTATTTGTATTGTTGCTGGTGTTGTTGCTCTTGAAAGTGCGTATTGATTTTTTTTAATTGTAAGATTCAGATATAAGTAATCAAAATACTGGAATTATAATAAACCATTTAAAAGTTAAATAAAGAAAATAACATTACTACAATGTTAACAAAGATGATATTAAAAAAACATCCATAAATCCACAAAGCAGAAGTAATAAATTTATTTATTACGTTTTCAAAATTGAAAAACAGAAGAAAAACGAGAAAATGTTTTTTTCTTAAGCCAAATACATGAATGTTAATCAATGACCCATATAATACGAGGAAAATAATTTACTGGACTTGACCCAATTTTTTGGTACAAATACAAATTATAGAAATATTAAATCTTTAAAAACCTTACCAATCGAAAATAAAATCAACGATGGGTGGTTCTGTAAGCCAAATTTTTCGTTCAGGCTCCGCCTTGTTATCGCATCGAGATGGTCACAAGGTGTCTAAAGTTACAGAGGAAAAAATTAAAACACTATTTGAAATTTTAAGAGCCAATCCTAAAATATCTATACAACCATTAGAAAGTTTACTCTTGGAAATTCCTAAGGTTTGTTTCACTGTTATCTATTCCTGTTTTATTTATAAAAATATTGATTTTTCTTCAGAATGAAAATATTTTGGTAATACATGATGATTGTGGCTTTAACATTCTTCAACGCAGTGTAGGTCTAAATCACATCGAATTAACCAAATGGCTATTACAACGTCATCGTCCCGATTTGAATCGGAGTCCTTGTTCGCTGCCACTACATATTGCATGCCTCAAAGGCCACGAATCATGTGTGGAACTATTGCTCAAGTATGGTGCTCGCATAGAGTGTGATTCTCGTATGTGTTTTCCGGGTTGCCATAGTCCAAATTGTGAATTATTTCAGTACAATACGAGTCATTACGATGATGTTGAATATAGGGATCGTTTTGATAATTCCAAATTACAAAATGCTATTTGTTATGCTATCGATGGTGACCAAATTAATGTACTTAATATATTAGTACAAAAATTGGATGATCCATGGGTAAGTAATTAATTAAATGATTAAATTAATATTAGATGTGAGTACGACGGAATAATAGTAGGATTTATTTTTAGTACATACTTTGCATTTAGATTTCAAAATACCAACGGGATTATAGGTAAATAAATTTCCATAATTTGATACCAATTAGTTTTAAAGATTCGATATTTCAATCAAATTTTTGTTGTAGGTAATACAAAAAAAAAGGTTTGCTCGAAATGAAAAAACATATGAACACAAAAGTTGTTATGCTTAACTTAACAACTTTTTAGAGATAAATTAACAAAATCAGCAACACAGATTATAAAAATATGTACAATTAAATTCATAAGAAAATTCTAAGTAAAGAATACTTGTCAGAATGAGAGATTGAACTGCATCATTTCAAAATCCTATTAAAAAAAATCGCAGAAAAACTTCGTTTGCGTGGTATTTGCACATTTCAAATAATAATGTTATTTTACAGATTCCTTTTCGATCAAAAAAACCTGTGTTTCATTTACTACATATGGCTTGTGAACGCGGAGCCTGGAATTGTGTACAGCAATTGGTGATAACACGATCAGAGGAAATAAATCTCATTAAAGATGAATATTATCCTATACATCATGCAGTTTTGCATGAATTACGCTTTTTAGAGCTTTTAATTCATCATGGAGCTGTCACTACTGTCCGCACATGTACCCAACAATTTACTCTATTGCACATGGGTAAGTACATCTTAAAATCCCTACTTCAAAATTAAACTTTTAATTATTTGTTAAATTTCAGTTATATTTATTGCTCGAAAATCAGCAGAGGATACTCTAAATATTTTAAGACTTTTATTAGAACGTGGCTGTAAAGAACTTATAAATGAACCTGATGTTTTAGGTAATACTCCGCTGCACTCTCTCATCGTTCGTTATGCATTGGAGGAAGCCAGGTTTGTTTTCCACTATTTATTAAAAATAAGTTATAAATCTCACTTAATTTTTTTTATTTTAGATACGGATACGATAAATGGAGTAAATGGGATGTTTTACATTTAGTAAGATTTCTTCTACAACATGGTGCTAAGAATTCTATTAACCAGGCTGGAAATAGTGCATTGGCTTGTGTTTTTCGTCATATACGTGATATGGAAGTTTGTTTTGAACTTTTAAGTATGTTAATTAAGGAAGATGGTGAGTTTAATTTCTGTTCTATTCCTATCGAAAATAAATGTTTATATCGTTACTTAAGGTGACCCAAATATTGTGGGACGAGATGGTTCTGTGCCCATTATGGTATTATTAATACCATTAATTAATACTGACACTTTACAGCATTATACTCATTCAATGAAGGTTTGTATGATTTGAAGAATTGAAGAACTTTTAGTGATAAATCACATTTTCTATATTTTTTTCTATATTTTACAGGTATGTTTTGTTAATTGCATTCGCATCTTATTGCAACACGGTGCCAATCCAAATTGCTCATACCACCACAATTTGACACCCTTACAAGTTTTAGTATTTACTGTTAGTGAGAATTTTACCTTGAGCTGTGACACTCTAAGACGCACTAATTTTGATTTTATTAAAAATATTTTACTGCTATTATTGCAACATGGTTTAGACTGTAATCAAACATATCAGAATATTCTACAGGCTGTAATGGATATGGTACGCAATGTCCGAGATTGTCAGGATATGCTGCGCATACACGAACTGACACTAACGCTTATACAATACGGAGCTGATCCAAATATTGTATTAAGCAGTAAGACCACAGGTGGTGCCATCTATTCCAATGAAATAGCTAGATTTGGCGATGCCCTGGGATTGACGGGATCATCAGGAGAGAACACAAATGGCGCTGGTAATGGATCAAGTAGCGTGGGTAGTGGTAATGGCAATGTTGTTAGTAGTGGAGTTGGTGGTGTAGATTCGGTTGGTGGTACACGTCAATCACTGGGCGATACAACCTTTCGCAATTCATTTCGAACAAATTCCCGCTATTTATTATTTTACTATATTGTGTTGATCACAAAAAAAGATTTTATACTCAATGATCAAGATTTGAATTTCACACATATTATACATCTATTCTATGCCACCATGCAACATGATGCCCTCTACAATTGTCTTAAATCTTTGCATAATTTCTATGTAGCCCAAGTACCCAGTAAAAAAACCGAACAACTAATAGCTGTAATATCATCTTTATATCGCAAACCTCGCAGTCTTAAACAGTTATCGCGTCTTGCCATTTACGAATCCTTAAACAGGAAATTAGCACAAAATATAAATAAACTTAAATTACCCGGTATATTAAAGGATTATGTCTTAAATTTCGAACACTAATTTCAATAGATCTTTGAGTGCGTTATAGTAACGTAGTTGTTTTTAAATAAATGTAAATTAAAGAACAAATATAAGTAAAATGTTTTTATATTGGGTTTTCCAAAAATGTCAGTTACAAATTGTCGGGGAATGGTTTTAAAATGTAATATCTTGTTAAAAAACTAACTTTGTTAGAACTCAGTATTGAAATATGTAACACTATCGTCATTCTTTAATTTTCTATATTAAAATAAAAAAAAATAATTATAAGTCAACACTCAAAACTAAATTCAATTTCGTAAAGGCATGAAAAAAACCCTGCAAAATAGGCAAAATATTAACAATGAAAAAGGCTTATATAGTTAATATTGTTTTTTGTGAAAAAAGTCTACAGATAAATTGGCTTTAATTAAATATTTTTGGTTTTCGTTAGATTTTTAAACGAATTAGTGAGATGCCAAAGGTGGCAATACTACCAAAACCACATAAGCCACATTTCAAATCATATCGTATGACAATACGATATGATTATACAATACGATATGATTTATACAAAGTGGTTTAAACAATGTTCGTTTAAACAAATTTGTATAGGGTTGGACTGTAAGCCGAACAGAAGTGACCCAATGCGTATTATTTTAAATTGTATATAGTTGTTACAATTGTGTATCATAATATAAAAATTGCTTTTCTAAAAATGAACGAAAAATTGAATTGAATTTTCATATTATTAATTACAGTACTTTATACAAACTATACATTAATTATTTCTCTAAATGAAGTTTTAACATATACATAAATATTATTTTTTTAATGAATGTGTACCGATCATAAAATCTTAGCAAATATTCTACAGGATAAGATACTGATACTGAATATTGACATTGAAAAAATTCAGGTATTTATTATTTGTCATGTGTTCGTATTCTATTCTACGCACTGTCCATACATAAATATTTACTGTTAATTCAAATTATAAAATAATTATATACAAAAATATGAAACTAAATACATAATAATTAAATATAACAATTACATTTATAAATTTAGCACATTAATTTCGTTAACATTGTATAAACATAAAATAGAATATTTTAGGTTCATTCACGAAGAGAAATACATATTGCCAAAAAATAAAAAAATACAAAATAATTTATATCAATAATCAAGTATATTATTTGTTATTTATTATTGTTCTAGTTAACCATTAAAAAAAATATATAAAACATACAATATGAAATAGCTATGGATATTTATGTATATTAATAATAAATTTATGATTACAAACTTACATACGATACGTACATTAATAAAATATACAGAATTCATTATATATCTACAATTGTTAATTAATTTATACATATATAATATAATAAATAGCAAACATTTCCAGAAAATTGTATTTTAAAATCTTCTTTAGAAAAATAACTTTAAATAAAAAAGTAAAATACATAATTATTTAAAATTCTATTTAAGATATATTTTATTTATTTTTATTTTAGAATTGGAATTAATTCGCAATTCCGATCAGTCAAAAACGAAAAATTATTAACAAATAATAACAAAATATGAAAATTTTCTAATATTTTAATTTTTCACAAGATTCAAATAAAAACATTTGTAAAGCACGCTTAAAACAACGGAAAGTAGAAAAAGTACGTATTATTAAAAAAAAGAACAAAACCCATTTTTATTAGAAATGATTTTTATTTGTCTTAATATACTTCTCTACTGGTTCTATCTTCAACATACCCTGGGGCCAAGGGTATTAATAACTGACCGTTTTTTGTGGTCAGAAATATCAACAATAAAAACAGTTTCAGTAAACAAACTTTTATTATAAAATGTCTCTAAGCGCTTTTAATTCCTAATGCCAAAGAACTTCCTTTAAGTACACGTATGTGTGAAAATTAAGATAAATTTTATAGAAAACAAAGCATTTAAATGTATTTTTACCGATAACTCTTCTAGAGCTTTGAAGTTTTTTATTTAGGAGGAAATAATTTTTAATATCAACATTTTATAGTATCAATTAAATATTTTGTAAAGGTTCAGTACCTTAAAATGTGCCTCATTTTTTATTACAGAAATTTTCTCCGAATTGGTTGTTGTCGTTGCTGAAAATCATTTGCGCATTGCATGCATTGAAATTGTGTATGTGAAAATTCCATTGTTTGTCACTCACACATACATTGTAGGTGTAAGAATCTCCAC
This sequence comes from Chrysomya rufifacies, assembly GCA_014858695.1. Taxonomy (NCBI): domain Eukaryota; kingdom Metazoa; phylum Arthropoda; class Insecta; order Diptera; family Calliphoridae; genus Chrysomya; species Chrysomya rufifacies. Next base: position 6,533 of record JACGTJ010015202.1, on the reverse strand, counting down.
AGAGAAATTTAATAGTTCTAAGGTAAATTTATTAATGCATTCCTTAATTAAGATATTTTTAGGCTGATTACACCATAAAAAATGCTAGTAGCAGGTTAGCAATGAAAAGTTAATGTTGCTAAAATTTGTTCTGGAAATGTTAACAAGATTTAATCTTAGGGATCTCCGTCAGCTTTAGTTTTCTTTAGAAAAATTTTAAGTTATTTAGGGGATGCTTACATGCTTAAACTTAAAACGCTACACTACTATATACTTTTTTTATTGTAGTGTATTGTAGACTTAAGCAAATTTTGTTTATCGTTTTCTATCAATAAATATTGTTCTTTCTGTCCCAAACTTGCTGACAAATGTATATAAAAATACAAATGCAACAAATACATATGTATATAAAAATACAAGACTGTTTTATAATGCGCTTAAAAACAGGCGTTGTTAGGCAACCTTTATTATTAGAAATTTTAAACAAATAATTGATAAAATACAGCTCAAAATAAATTTTAGGAAGAAATATTTTTATATATTTTTATAAATATATATTTTTGCGTAAAAAAGTCGCACAAAAATATCATAACGATGTATAGCAGCAAATTGGATCGAATGTATCATCCGCCATCAAATTTGGATAGATATGATAATGAGGAGTATATGAAAAATCCTTTACTTAAATTTCGCTTAGCCGATGTATATGCAAGACGCCATCACATGTTTTTAAAATATAGGGCCGCCGAGGTAAAAATGAAATTATCACGTCAATGTTTACCACCCGAAGATGATATACGTTATTTGCCCGAATCACATTACGTTGATAATTTACGAAGGTGTGTGAGAAAAATTGTTGTACCGAAAATGCTAACGAAAACCGAAAAACAAATTCTAAGTTATGCTCCAAAACATTTAAAGCAAAAACAGCCGGAACTAGTAAAATCCTATATGAATGATGTCCATGAGGAGTTTGATCGTTTAATGAAAATTTATAGTATGAAAAGTATTTTAGTTAACCCGCAATTACCTGGAGAAGATCCGGCCGAGTTTGATTTGGCCGAAGCCAATTTTAGATTCTCACTACCGGGAAAAACAGCAAATTATAACAAATTTATACAAAATCGTAAAAAAATAAAACAACATTTGCTTATTCTACATTTACCCGTAAGATATGTACTAAACTCAACTGAATTAGACTTTCCGGAATTATTAATCATATTCGATCCCCTGCAACTGAAAATGACTCAGGCTACATCGGTTCAAATGGGTTTAGGTCAAAAAGAGTGTATTTCTCACAAAACATTACTAAAATACTGTCGTACATCGTTGGACAACCATAATACTTATTTGAGATGGACATGGTATCCAAAATTTATATGCAGCATAAGACGAATGCACAAAAAGCGCATAATACCTGCTAAACTATGGCCTTCAACATTCCTCTGTATAGAAGGTCTTATTAACAGGCAATTGAATAATTTGAAACAAAGAACTTTACTTGAACTTCTGAAAGTTTGTGGTAATGAACGTAAAATTCCTATGTTACGTTTAAATTTAGTGTATTATGACGAGGACAACAGCATAGCTATAAGCCCAAGTATAGAGGAAATTCTAGAATTATATGAAGCGATAGCCAAAGAGATTGCTGATGTGGGCACTCGAATGGAACCGATACAACCACAAATTGATGCTTCTACTGTTAGTCAAGCTGGCGAATATTTACGCATAAATCTTAATGTTAATTACCTAAATGAATATATTGAACAACTGAAAAATGTTATAAAAACAACATATAAACCGATCAAGCAATACTTACATAAATATCAAAGAAAATATTACAATCTATACAGTCAAACTGTAATGGACGATTTGGAAGACTTTTTGTCCGAACCAAGAGCTTTTGAAGAATATTTTGCTAAAATGAACTCCTACTTTGAATACATTAATTTGCTGCGCAGTGAACCTCGACAAGACTTTTTTGTGTTGGCCATTATAAACAATGAACCATCTATTAAGCATCTTCGTCAAATAGCCGACGGTCTCATAGCACGCATAACAGCAGAAATTACCAAACAACATATAAAAACTGAACTGGACATTTGCAATGAATTTCAATTTATCAAAGATAGGGCATTAGAAGTGCCGAAAACAACTGAAGAACTCTTGGCAGGTGCAGAATATATGATTTTCGTAAAGAAAGAGAAACTTTTTGAACTGAGAAATCGCATACAATATTGCCTTAAAGTTGGCACTAATCTGGTGGAATTATGTGAAATGTCTTCATACCATTTTGATTTAACCATTACTACAATTAGTTGGTTACATGAAATTAACGAGATTTGTGATTATAATGCCTCACAACAGGAGAATTACAAATGCCTTTTTGAGGAACACTTGCAAGAAGTTGTAAAAAAACTGAATGGAGATATCGAGGATTTAATACCAAAAATAACTATTATCAACGACATGAGTGATCCGAAAAAGTTCAAAGAATACTATATAATGTTACAAAACTTTATCGATCAGTTGAAAATATTCGATGACTACGTTGCTTGGATTAATAAGGAGGAAAAGCTATTTAAAATTCCACAAACATTGTACCCAACACTCGAGGTTTTAAAGACATTCGTTTATCCATTTGCAACACTAATGAAGTAAGAAATTTATATATTCTCGTATATCAGGTTTGTCACATGAAGTTTTTATTTTTTGCTGTAGAGCATCATTGCTAATAATACTCTTATTATTTGTCGAAATTATGTCTTTCATTGTCATAAATTTTGTTAAAAATCATTTATCTTTGAGGTCTGACTGAACTTAAAAACTTCTATCAATTTGGTCGTTGAAGAACCATTGAACTTTCTTTGACAACACTGATATACATATATTATGCTCTCAAAAAATGCAATTACTTTAATACAGATAAAATTTCAGATTATGCATAAATTGGATGCGTTATCATAGCGTTTGGCTGGATGGCCCTTTTGAATATTTGGAACCTAAGTTTGTCGAACAAACTACCGAAAACTATCTCAAAGAATTTCAAAAGAATCAGAAATATTATAGACAAAAAATTAAACAAGACTTAATTGACAATCCAATATGTAAATTTAAGGTATGTTTGTTCAATATTTTATTAAAATCCAATTTATTTATTTTTTTATTAATTAGGGACAAACTGAGGATCCCGATCCCGAGAATCATCCAGTTCCCTTGAGACTTTGCAACAAAATGATACTTTCGATTAAAGAATTTACAACAGGTGTATTTATTGTGAATAACATGTGTAACCCTGCTTTGAGAAAACGTCACTGGAGAGAAATGTCTGAAATTGCAGGTTTCGATATAACACCTGATGCCGGTACTACTTTAAGAAAGATATTAAATTATAATTTAGATTCGAAATTAGATCAATTCGAAATAATAAGCGTTGGTGCTAATAAAGAATTACAGCTATGGACTGCTTTGCAAGCTATGATACATGAATGGGATAATAAGACTTTTCCAACGGGACCTTATAAAGAAACAGGAATTCAAATTTTATCCAACCTAGATGACATACAAGCATTGTTAGATGATCATTTACTGAAAACATTATCTATGCGAGGTTCCGCTTTTATGAAGCCTTGTGAGTCCGAAGTTTTAACATGGTATGATAAAATAAAAAGAGTAAATGAAACTTTAGACCAATGGGGTAAAGTCCAGGCAAATTTCTTGTATCTATTACCAATATTCTCCTCCAAAGATATCGTTGTTCAGATGCCTGAAGAAGGAAGGCTATTTGTAATTGTAGAACAGACATTTACCCGAAACATGGGTATGATAATGAGACAACCTTTAGTCATGGAAACAGCTCCAACCGCTGGTCTCTTGGAATCTCTTATTAAAGCTGTAGAACTTTTGGATGATATTACTAATGGTGTTAATAATTACTTGGAAAAGAAAAGGTTGTATTTTTCTCGATTCTTTTTTCTTTCCAATGACGAAATGTTAGAGATTTTATCGGAAACCAAAGATCCCTTAAGAGTTTTACCTCATTTAAATAAATGTTTTGAAGGCATTAATAGTTTAGAATTTGACGAAAAGAAAAACGTTTTGTCTATGATAAGTTCAGATATGGAAGTTGTACCGTTCGTGGAACAAGTTTCGACAGCAGCAGCCGGTGGAAGTGTTGAGAAATGGCTTTTGGGTGTGGAATCTGAAATGTTGAAAGCGGTACGGGAGCAAATGGGGATGTCATTTGAACATTACCCAAAAGTTAAAAGATATGACTGGGTATTGCATTGGCCTCAAATGGTCGTTTTGTGCGTCTCACAAATCTATTGGGCGGTCAATGTACACTTAAACCTTAGAAAATCTGAAATAGATCCCCAAGCAATGGATAACTTCTTTGCAGAATTAACATCCGACTTACATCATATTGTAAGTTTGGTTAGATCCACGGAAATAAGTAATTTAAATCGTATTACAATCAAGTCCCTGATTGTAATAGATGTTCATGCCAAAGATGTTATCGAAGAATTAATACGCTTAAAAATAAATAGTGAATATGACTTTCAATGGATGTCACAGTTGCGTTACTACTGGGAAGAGGGTGATAGTTGGATAAGAATTATCAATGCAACCGTACCTTATGCCAATGAATATTTAGGAAATTCAGATCGTTTAGTTATAACACCTCTAACAGATCGTTGCTATCGTACGTTAGTAGGGGCTTATCAATTACATTTGAATGGCGCTCCTGAAGGACCGGCTGGTACTGGTAAAACCGAAACAACAAAAGATTTAGCGAAAGCTCTTGCGGTTCAATGTAAAGTATTCAATTGTTCTGATGGCCTTGACTATAAAGCAATGGGAAAGTTCTTTAAAGGACTTGCCTCTAGTGGAGCATGGGCTTGTTTTGATGAATTTAATCGTATTGAATTGGAGGTACTTTCTGTAGTAGCCCAACAGATTTTGTTAATTGTTCAAGCTGTTCGTGCTAATGCTGTTAAGTTCGTATTTGAAAATACTGAATTGACTTTAAATCCTTCCTGTTATGTGTGTATTACCATGAATCCTGGCTATGCCGGACGTTCTGAACTACCGGACAATTTAAAAGTTTTGTTTCGATCTGTAGCAATGATGGTTCCAGATTATGCAATGATTGGTGAGATATCTCTATATTCTTATGGGTTTGTGAATGCGCGTAAATTGGCGATTAAAATTGTAACCACTTATCGTTTGTGTTCTGAACAACTGTCTATGCAAAATCACTACGATTACGGTATGCGAGCTGTTAAGACAGTTCTTTCCGCTTGTGGTAATATTCGAAAACAATTTCCCAATGAAGTTGAGGATATTTTGTTATTACGATCTCTTATTGATGTTAATTTACCAAAATTCATGTCATTCGATATTCCCCTTTTTGAGGGTATAATATCGGACATTTTTCCAGGTATTACATTGCCCAACATCAATTATTCTCTTATCGAAACTGAATTCAAGGAATTTTGTAAAGAAATGGTGTTGGAACCAACAGAAGGCTTCCTTTCTAAGGTTATACAGACCTATGAAATGATTATAGTACGGCATGGTTTTATGTTAGTGGGAGAACCATTAGCGGGAAAATCGAAAACTTTGCAAATATTGTCAAAGATCTTGTCGTCTTTAAAAGTTAAAGCTCCAGAAAAAAGTACATATTTCCAAAACGTACAAGTGGCCATTATAAATCCCAAGTCCATAACGATGAATCAGTTATATGGATCATTTGATCCAGTTTCTTATGAATGGAGAGATGGTTTAGTGGCACGTATATTTAGAGAGTTTGCTATGACTCCAACACCAGATAGGAAATGGGTAAATAGTCTGAGACTATGTGCATTTTTAAATTTTTAATAAATTGAATTATTTGCAGGTTGTATTTGATGGTCCGGTAGATGCAGTTTGGATTGAAAATATGAATACGGTATTAGATGATAATAAAAAACTGTGTCTAACATCCGGAGAAGTTATAACCATGACCAAAGAAATGTCGATGATATTTGAAGTAATGGACTTAGCACAAGCGTCCCCAGCTACCGTTTCTCGTTGTGGTATGATATACATGGAGCCCAGAACATTAGGTTTCCATGCATTCGTCAACAGTTGGCTTAAGAAATGTGATTGTAGGTGGGCCGACCGGGAGACCATACCATATATAAAAGCCTTATTTAATTGGCTACTAGAACCGGTATGTGTTGTCTTTAAAATTCCAAGTGATTCTAAAAAACAGTAATATTTCCAGTGTCAAGAATTTGTTCGTAAAAGTTGCAATGAATATCTAAAACCAGGTCAATACAATAGCATGAGAACTACTTTTGACATTTTTGAAATGTGTCTCAACGAGGCAATAGAAGAAAATCCGGAAGAATACCAAAAGTATTTGAGTATGTATTTTCAGGCAGCTATTATATTTTCATTGATATGGGGTGTAGCCGGTATACTGGATGGAAGATCTAGGGAGAAATTTGATACTTTTTTAAGAAAGGTATATAAAGTAAAATACATATATATATATATATGTATATATA
>JACGTJ010015195.1:0-15641 GCA_014858695.1 Chrysomya rufifacies | reverse complement strand
CTAGAACTGAACTAGAATTGAACTAGAATTGAATTAGAACTAAAGTACAACTAGATCTGAGCTAGAATTTCCGAAAGTTTACTAACCAACAATTTTTTTTTAATTAAAATGTGGTCATGATTCAATTAAACGGGTCGTTATTGGATTTAAGACAAGAATTCACTTATTTTACACACATAATGACGTTGCATAAATAAAGTAGAATTGAATTGGAATTAAACTGAAACTGAAGTACAACTAGATCTAAGCTGGAATTACTAAAAGTTTTCTAAACTAGGATATAAAAAACGTATGATTTAAAATATCATACCTTATCAAATACCATCATATTTTTATATATACAAGACAACAATGAGAAAAGCAGGCCGAACAATTTAATATGCAGAATGATTTAAAAACGAAATTATAATAATTAAAATAAGAATGCAAATATTAAAAAGAAAAATCTAATAATACATAATAATAAACCAAATTTGGTGTTAAAGTTCATTAAAAATAACATTAAATATGTATGTAATTCAACAATATAATTAAAACAATGACAAAATAAACAATTAACCATTCAATATACATAATTTAAAAGAGAGCTTACACCAACACTGAAATTCCTGAGTTCAATGCAAGACTGAAAATATTTAAAATTAAGAACATATTGAAAAATACGAATCTTAACGTTCCATATTATCTATTATAGTATTAATGTATTTAATAGGTATAAAAAAATAATTTCAAAATCCACACCCAAAATTTTAAAAATTTAGTAAAATTAAAATAAAATCATTACCCCTGATTAAGAATATTTTAAACGGACAATTTTTACACCAATCCATTAACATAAAAAAACATTATTTTTGATTGACTTATTTTTCTTACATAAATATATACATAATACATAAAACCACAAAAAATACAAAACATTGTATATAATAAAATAGAAATGAAAGAATTATAAAACTTACCCTTGATTTCTCTTTGGATTTTGGTGAAATTCTAAAACGACTTAATACACCATCAATACCTGAAGAAACTGTTTGTTGTGATGTCGATGTGCTGCTGCTACTGCCACCACCAGTGCCAGGACGCTCTGGCTGTGCAGAGTTGCCATCACTAGTCGAAGCAGTGGCATCTTTCTGTTGTTGTTTATTCTCTTTGTTATTTTGTTGTCCCTTGTGGAAGAAACTTGATAGTGATTGTATTAATGACTTACGACGTTCTGGATCTTTAATTCTACGCCCAGACTTTGTTTTTAAAGGTTTACCACTATCGTTGGTATTAGATGATTGTAATAGATTTGGATCTGAGGTAAAATCAATGGCTTTAGCTGCATTATTTGTTAGGTCCATGTTGTTGATATTTTGTTTTTGTGATTGACTTAAATAGGCTAAATCATTTACACTTTTAGAAGTGCTCATTTTATTTTCTCGCTTGCTATTGCTTAATTGGCGTTCGTAAGATGACTGTGTCGCTTTTATGGGTTCTGGATCGGTGCTTACATTGCTATTGTATTCCGCCTGTAAACGTTTGCGCAAAAGTTGCATTTTCTCTTCTGGACTTAGTCCCAATTCCGAATTGGACTTTAGGCGAGCTCGTGCCCTGGCTTCACTTCGGAGGTTTTCGGTAGATACTGAAAAGTTTGATTCTTTGTTTGCTTCTGTGTGTGTCTTTACCACATCAGCATTACGTTTTGTTCTTACGGGAGGAATAGGTGTAGTGAGTTCAGAATATGAGGTAGGAGGTGCCATTGCATGTTGCTGCCTAGTAGTGGTGGTGTATGAAAATGATGGAGTTTTATTGATTTTATAACGTTGTTCCAATGATTCCAAAGAGTCCCCTTCCAAGTGTTCACTAAATGGACGTTGTTTGTAGGCCTTAGCTCTAGTTGGGGATAAAGCTTCCATTCCATAAGCTGCAACATACGATGATGTGGGATTGTTTTCTTTAAAACTGGAATTTGTATTCACAAGACGCGTAGGCAGCGGTTGTGCTCTATTGCATGAAGATGTTAGCGTTTCAGCAGCTGCCGTAGAAACGTGATAGTGAGCTTGATTTGTGCAATTTGTATCTGTTATAGAGTTAGCTGCCGCCAATTTAGGTGTTGGACTAAGACTAGAACCTGATGAATAACCACCACCAAGGCCACAACCGCCACCCCCACTAGTCATCATTGTTCGTTGACGACTACGATGCAAACGTTTTTCAGCATTCAACTGCTTTTTTGATTGTAGTTTATCCATGACTAAATCATGTATCAGATCCTTTTGTTTAGTGCGTTCTTTGGTGATTTCCTCCAACTTGCTAGTAAGTGTAGGTATTTCAGGTACTTTATTCAATTGTGTGGGTAATACTGATGCAGTGGTAGTATTTGCACTTGTAGTATAAATGGTTTCTGTTGTCGCTTGTGAAGTGTTTAAAGTTGTTGCAGATGGACTCGTTTTACTTTCTTCATTATCCTTATCTAATCTTAAAGCAGTTGTTGCAGTTGTCGTTAATGTGGTTTGTGTTGTTGGTTTCGTCGATTCTATCACAGTTTGGGTAGGATTCGTTAAAGCTACGGGCGCTTCTCCCTTTGAGCTTTTTCTTCGTTGCTTGCGAGCTTCTAATGAATCCCCGCGAGCAGTCGTTGAAATTTGCACAATCTTTTGTTGTAGAGCTCTTACATACTCTTCATATGAAAGCTCATCATTAGATTTTCTTAACAGAGGATTATCTCCAGATGTCATTAGTGGGTCTTTAGATATTTGCCGAGGGGGAGTATTTTTACTGGAGGAAGTAGCCGAATTGGTACATGAAGTTGATTGGGACGTTTTGGGCGCCCTATCAGAGCTGCTGGGTGTTGAACTATCACCCTTTTCCTGGGACTGCATAGGTGTAATGGCGGTGTTAACGACTGTTTCTTTTTTCAAGTTGCCAGAATTATGTGTATGTGGAGAGGACGAATCAAATGGACTAGTGACGACAGTTAAAGCTTCGCTTTCTTCCGTTGTAGTCGTTTGAAGTGTTGCTTGTTTTGATGTCGTCGTTGTGGTAGTGGTATCAACTGATGTCAGTTGCATTTGTGATGACAAAGCACAAGTACTCTCATCTTCTATATCATTAATGGTGCTTGAGTCAGTTAGTGATTGTGTCATTTGTGTGGAAGCAATGCTTTTAGCAGCTTCATTGACAGGAGTTTTGTTCATATCATCATGCATTATATAAGCTCCTTGTTCTATATAATCAATGCCCAATTTTGCATCTCTCTTAGTTTGTAATGGTATGGGTTTGTAAATCTCCTTAGAGGAAGATCCGGTATTCACAAACGTCGCACTTTGTGCAGTAGGTTTGTTTGATTTCGGTGAATTTTCTACAAATTCTACATAACCACGATTTCGTAATAAAGCTGTATTTGTTGCAGAAAGGGGTTCTGTTCCCGAACCATCCGAACCTGTGTCCATAAATTCAATATCGTCAATATCAATAGATGTTAGAATACCTTCAAACTCAGCGACGGGAGCTGTTTTAGCTACTTCTTGCAAAACTTCATTGCTGGTTGGCAGCCCTCTATTACGTTTCTTCTCCTTTTTGCCACCTTTTAAATTTGTTTTCGAATGATGCTCATAATCCATTTCGACAAAATTTTCCGAAATACAATCATCTGCCGTCCAATCAGATAATTCTGTTTCCGTAAGAATTTGTGCAGTTCCCGTGGGTTCTGTCTCGGAATCAGAACCTCTGGATAACAATTCACCTGTGGGTGTCTTGTCCATATCAACTAAAGGAGATGTTGGGGTTTGTAGAAAATTGTTTTTGGGTGTTGTTGGAGTTTCGGGTGTTTTTTGTGCGCTTGTTAGATTTAAAGTAATTGGTTTAACTGCTTTTTTATATTCATTCGTGGAGGCATCTACAATTAAGGGTAAATTTTTCAGACTCTCTATTTTGTTTTCATTTTTAGTATCAAACTTAAGATTTGAGGGCTTTATTTTAGGTGGTCCTTTTTCCGGCAGTGGCGGGCCAATTTCTGGCAGTGGCGGCGGTTCTTCTTCATCATCTCTATCTGTTATTTCAACAATTTCATCAATCGTATCTGTTTTTTCTGCCTCTATAACAGTATTTTCGGCAGGTTCTGGAGTGGCGGTTAGTGGTTCCACATCTGCTTCATGCTCATCATCAACCTCAGAGGTTTTTATGGCTGGCATTTCGGGAACTATTACACCTTCTGGTAATTCCATAAACTTCAAGTCCTCCGGATCACCTATATACTTGCCGTCTATTATCATTAGGCTGTCAATTTGCATAAGAGTACCGGAAGTATCATGTATTTCAAGTCTAGGCACTTGATGGTTTCCACCTATAGAAGCGATATTACCACCACTATTATGGGTTTCTGGACTAGTGGTTGACTCCAATATGAAGTGTTCTATATCCTCTAGACTAGAAGAATGCGAAGAACAGCTAGAATTACTACTAGAACTCAAATTATGGGATTTTACATTCCAGGCAATATTGGGAACCTCAATTTGTACATCTTGCATTTCGTTGTCATAATTAGCTTCTAATTTTTCGGGGACATCTACTTTTTCCATATTGTTGTCAATTAAACTCATCTCATCTTCTTCTTGTTTCCTTTCCATTGTTGGTGTACATTCTTTAGACTTATTAACCTCTTCTTTTTTCTCAATGTGACCCAAAATATCTGGTATACATTGTTTAACATCAAGTGAAAGATCGGGTTTTATGGCTGCCTCTATTATGGTTCTATTGCTTTTAACAGGCGAATCACTGGTCAAATCAATAACCTTATTGCTGTCCGATGTATCAATTGTTGTGTCCTTTTCGGGAGTTACCAAATCTACAGTTTCTATGATGTTTTTATAGTTGGTTGGTGTTACCAAATTAGCAGCTTCTATGATATTTTTATTGTTTGTTGGTGTTGTGGGTATCGATTTACGATTAAGAGAATCCAACAGTGTAGTATTTACAGTTTCAGAAAATTCCTGACATTTGTTGAGTTCATTTTTGCTATTTACAAATACATTCTCTTTTTCATTATCTGTAGATGCTGTAGAAGAGGCTTTTTGTATAGTGATTTCCACCTTTAGATCGTTAAGTATGTTATTGGTAGCGGATCTCATCAATTCATTTCCACCCTTCTCCCCAAGTTTAGTTCGGTCAAGGAAAGTTTTCATGCTAGGACTTATATCACTGCTGGGATTTAAAAGCTTTTGACATTCAGAAATATTTGATTGGAAACTACGTATACGAGAATCTAAAACAGAAGTCGAACCAGACTTTTGTATCTTATTACCATTAGCTTGCTCTCCTAGCAAATAACGTTTTTTCAACTCCAAGCTCTTTTTCGAAGCTATGCCTTCAGTACTGGCCGTTTTATTAAGTAAGTAATCTCCTGGACGCGGATTTTGTAGGGGTGAGCGATTTGTGTTTAAAAGGGTGGGATCAACTTGGACTAATGGTTTAAATTGTGGCATAACGGGTGGTTGGGGTTGCGATTGGTATTTTGTTAAATAAGTGCCACCACTTTTTGCTTGTTGAGTATTAGAGGTATTATTATATTTGTGACCCATTGAGGGCGATATTACTGTAGACTTAATCTAAATTTTGGAAGTAAAATAATAGTACAAGCTGTGGTGTTTGCTATTTTTAAGGTTTTATTATGTAATTAACAGGACAAGTATGTCAGATTAAAAAGTATAAATTTTAAATAATTTTGAGGAAAAATTAAAATATTCAAAGTGAAATTGACTTATGTTTCTCCATATTTTAACTTGTCCTAATAATTAACATTTAATTAGTTATTCATTTGAATTGCGTTTGTTTGTGCTTACCTGAACTTTGGTTGGTTTTCTTAAATGTGTATCATCAATAAAGATTTTAGGTGCTTCACGTATCATTTCATCTTGATCAAATTCTGAATCCGTAGAAATTTCAGTAGCCGAATTTAGTTCCACTTCATCTGGTGACGAAGTATCGGATTCACTTTGCACCTGAAATTTATTATACAATAGCAATTTAATATTTTGTTAATAATATAGCAAATTAAAAGCTCAACAATTAATAAATAATTAATAATTTTTTATATATAAATAAACATGCAAAAAGGAACGAAAAAGTGCGGAGTTAATAAAAAGGCCTTTTCAGGTACGATCCAAAAAGGTTTGAAACAACACAACATTAGAGGGTTAATTTTCGAAAAAAAGGAAAACTGTTCAAAAGAAATATTAAAAAAATATATTTTAAAAACGACAAGTAGAAGTACACAATAAATTGAATTGCCGGGAAAAGAAAAAAACACAGCAGCGTAGGTTAGAGGTTTAATTTAACAGCCTTCCTATTTTTTACATTTTCATTGGTTAATTCCATGGAGCGTAGCAAACAACAATAACATTTTATATTCAGCGTTTTGCACATAAACGTTATTTTACCTTTTAAGATCGTACCCACAGTAGTTACATTTTTTTAAACATTATTCATTTCAAATCATTACGAATTATCGTTCACTCTCTCTTTCACGTTTTTGATTTCTCTTATTTGTTTTTGTATTTATTTTTTTTTTTTTAATTTTGAAGAGATTTTTTAAGAACCAAGAGAAAATGATTTTGATAATTTGTTTTTTTATCATTGATGCACACCAAGAGCAGACAGGCTGGGCTAGCGGATGGATAGATTTTTGGGTGGTTTTTAGGTTTATATTGATTGTTACAGGATATTCAAATGCAATTAAGCATTACAGTTTTTAAAATTTGGATTCATTTTTTAAGTTTATTCATTTGTTGTTTTATAGGTTGAAAGATATTTTATGGTATTGTTGGTTTCATTTTCTCCAAATAAAATTTGTGTCAAATGAGTTATCTATTAAATTGATTAAAAATAGTTAATTAACATAAAACACAAGAATCTTTAGAAAGATCACCTCGATCTCTGAGCAGGGATGGAGAACGTCTAGAATAATCGGATAGGTATGAAGTACGTCCACTACTATGACCAAGAGGTGATGATGTATAAGGCTTATAATAACTATTGCTGCTACCTAATGTTGTCAAGTTGTTGTAAGTTGAGGTGGGTAAGCCAGTTATTGTGGGTAAACGCCTAGTACTATATGAAGAACTTTCATATGAAGGAACATAATCATAGTTGTGTGAAGAAATATTTGTTCTACCCAAAGTTCGCGATGAGGGGAATCTGGTAGCGTTTGTTGTATTGGCAAAATGTCTAGGACGATATGTTGGTACATTAATATCATCATCAGAATCATTTTGTATATAGTTGCCAGAGTTGCGTCTTTCCGCATTTATAACATCCTTCATATAGGGATTACGTTCAACTACACGTTCATTAACAAAATCACGTTTACGATTATGCAAACGTTTGCTACGTTCCAATAACATTTGTGTACTAGCATCATCGCCACTAGTTGAACTGGCTGTTTTGTGGTGACGTGCTGGACGATGCGGTGCTGCTAGCAAATTATCAACATTTTTGGTTGGATGGTTACTGACTTCGCTATCATTGCTGCTGTAAGTTAACGCCGTTTGTGCAGTGGTAGCCAAAGAAAAGTTGGAATTATAAGGCGATTGTAGTTTCCGTAAATCTGTTATTGATTTGGATGAAGGTTTTTCTTTTTCCAAAGGCATATCATCAAAGGAATTTTGATTTGTTTCGGGTGTCTCGGAACGTGGCTTGTAACGAGGTTTATCTTTTCTGCTAAACACTGTCTTGCCATCGGGCCAATCTCGTTTTGGTCCTGAAAATGTTGTAAGATTGGCATACTCCACTGTTTCTGCTGCAAATTTCTTTGAATTATCGTTTTCTCCTTTGGAAATTTCATCTTCATCCTCCTCTTCTTGTAATTTCGGCCATGGTCTTTTCTTAGCATCTTCCGGTGGCGTTAGTTTAAGGTTATCGGGTATTTCGGGTACATCTTCTATTTTAGGCAGGTCTAATTTCTTAGGCATTGGTGCAATAATTGGTTTACTATCTAACATTTCTATAAATGCAAATGAGCTACGTCGCGAGGTTTGTGATGTTGGTGATCCGGGTATCTCTAAAGGTTTCATCATGGGCGGAGTTCCATCGCGTTTGGTTGTAGAACTCTGTATTGAACTGCGTCGGGAATCTCGTGGACTTTGTTTACTAGGGGTTAATAAAGGTGTAGATTTTTTCGAACCACTTTTGGAACTGTCTATAGAAGACGACTGTTTAAGTTCTGGTTTCTCCATAACTTGGTATTCTTTATCTCGTTGTATTAAAGCATGTCTACGTTCTAATTCAAATTCCTCTATTAACCGTTTTTGAGAAGCCTCTGTGTTAGCATCAATATTGTTAAGTTGCTTAATGGAACTTGTGGGAGATTTTTCTTTAAGACTAACAAAATTTTCACTATTTACAGAAGTCAAAGATATACAATCTGGGTTCTTTGGTGAAGGAACATTTTTTGTTTTAATAGGAGTTTTTGTTTCAATTGGTAGGCAAGTGTCATTTGTGATATTTTGTTCAGATATTTCTGTTGCCTTATTCTGTTCTTTAGAATTTTGTTCACTTAATTCTTTATTTAATTCATTTGTATTAGTGGATTCAATTTTAAGTTTGTTTAAACTTTCTATAGATGTTTGTTTGATTAAGTTTGTTTTATTATTAGGGGCTACTTTGCGTCTTGGTGGCATAGGACTACTAGGTACCATTTCCATATTCCACTCCAATGATGCCTCCCTTAAATTTTTCTTAGGTTGTAAATTATTTTCTGTAGAATTTACCTGACTATTTACAGAACTATTTTCTAAGGAACCTTCCTTTACGGTTGGAATATCTACTTCGATGTTTGGAATAGATTCCTCAATTTTAACAGTTTCATTTGTAAGAATATTCTCTATTAAGGATTCCTTACTTTGAGAAATAGGTTTAAGAACCTTAGTGAATTGTGTAACATTTTCTGGTAAGTTTCTATTACTTCTAAAACCGTCATCCACGGATTTCGCCACAATTATTGCAGGTTGTTCTGATGCTAGATTTTCCGTATTTTCTGGTATATATTTAGGATATGGAGTTTGTTCTTGTATTAAATATTTATAAGGAGCATGAGATTCATCAAATAAAATATCATCTTCATCAATAATTCTGGGAAAAGTTAATTGTTTATTATTCTGTTTATCATTTTCCTTTTGAATTCCAGTTTTCTCATCATGTATGTCAACAGTTTGAATAAGATCTTGTACAGAAGGCGGTATGTTAGTAGGGGATAATCTTGCCAATTTCTTTTTAATTCTTTGAGGAGCCATAGGCGCTGGAGAATCACTGGATGAAGAAAGACTTTTTTGGCGCCGTTGTGGTCTAGTGGGAAAACTAAAATCATTTGATGATGTCATTAAGGGCATTTTAATTTCAAGAGATTTTCGTTCATTTTCTTGAGATGATTCCTTTTTAACATCACGCTCCAAAGATTCAATTCTATCTAAAACATCTTCATCTTCTTCCGGATGTTTTTTCTTGTCAATACATCTGGGTGTTATAGCTACCAATTCGTCATTGGAATCAAATTCAACATTCACCAGCATTTCGTCAGAAAATTGACTAAATAATTTATCTATGCTTTCATCCTCTGAAGAACCACGCATTTGTACGGTAATTGGAGCAACACTGGGACTCTTACTTATGGAAGTACATAAAGAATCAGTATCGTAATTATCGGGGCTTAAAATGGATTTATTTGTGTCCAGATCTGGGTTGACATCATCAATAGGTAATTGTTTTTGGATATCTGTTACAGCAAGTTCTAATTTCTCTGTTAGTGAAGTATTAGATAAACGACGAGATTGAATACTGGATTGAGAACCTCGGCGTGAACTACTTTGAGATTTGTCACAACCAGTTTTTGGCAAATTTTTTATATCTTCTACTACGGGACGTGTGGCAGAGTGTGTTTCTTCGACTGTACTATTATTACTTTTTATATTATGGTACTTTTTAACATCTTCCATTACTTTAGTTTCCTGGTTATTTTCTATTTTTGTAATTTCATTAACTTTATCTTTATGTTCTATTACCTCATGTTTCTGACTTATTTTTGTCGATATTGTAGGATTTATTTGTTTACTAGCACTTACCAATGCTAATTCTTCAAGTGATGTATACAATGATTGTTTTCTGTTCAAATTAGAATTCTGTAATTTCTTTTCAGGAGATTTTTTCTTTTCAGGTGATTTCTTCTTTTTAATTGGAGATTTTCTTTTTTCCGGGCTTTTTTGTTTAAGTCCAAAAAATTTTGCAATTTTCGATTCTCTATATTGTATAGGTAAATCACTATATATTGTATTTTCGACATGTTCCTCTTTTTCAGCTTTCTTAGCTTGTTTTTGGTTATGGAAATCATTTCGTTTCCTTTGCAGGAAATTTGTTGCCTCATTACGCCATTCTGTTTTCAAATATTCCATAGTCTTCTCCAAATCACTTAAATTATCCGATTCCCGTGAAACTATGGATTCTTTTGATTTGTTTAAGTTACTAGTAGTCGATTCCATGCGCCGTAATTTAAACATTTGATCCGTTGAAGAAACGGAACTCATTGATTCGAAACGTTTAAGTAAGTTTTGAACACCACTAGGGTGATCACCGTCTTCCTTTGCAGTTGCTGGACTGTCATCAACTATCATACTATTACGTCGTTGCAATTCACCCTCACCAAACGATTTGGCCTTTAGAAGTTTTTTGCGTTTTTCACTTGCTCCTACTGAGGATTTCCTTGGTAAGCCTAAATCTATGCCAGTTTCTTCCAGAATACGTTCAATTTTATCGGAAATATCTTCACTTGGTGATTTTTCCTCTTGAAAAAGTTGTTTGTATTCTAAACTGGGTGATCTTTCGGCATCATTTCCATTTTCTAAAATTTCATCTAAAATGCGATCTGCCTCATCATCCTTAGCAATGGACGTTTTCTGTGCGTTTATGTTTTTCTTGGCTTTGGTACCTTTTGGTACAATTTTTCGTATAATCTTAACATTTCCTTTTTTGCCAGCATTGGCCACCGCTGTTGTGGTAACTACTTTAGCAGCTGGTTTCTTTTTTACAATATCTATAGCTCCATCCATTTGATTATCTTTTAAACTTAGCTTTGGTGTGCCTAAAGAAGCTTGACGTTTTGGTGCTTGCTTTGTTAAGGTAGGAGATTTTGATGGCGTTGTTGACGCTCCAGCTATAGTACCTAGAGACTTTTCGGTTTGCGACTTTTTTAATTTATCAGCTACCGTTACTACAGATGATCTTCTTTGTTGTACTGGACTGGTAGGAAAATATTTTGTAAGATCTACTTCATTTAAAGTTTTTTGATTTTTATTTGAAGCATTTGAGGTATTTTTCTCCTGTTTTTGGTTGGGAAAATATTTAGATAAATCTACATTAGAGGGAACTGCTTGTGTACTTATAGTTGGTGTCTCCATTTGAGACTTTATGGAATCTAAAGTTCCTGAAAAGTTTTTAGCTTCAATTTCCTTAAGTTTATCTACCATTTTCTTGTTTGGTTTAGGAGAAAATTTTGTTTCTACTTTATACAACATTTGACCCATATCTTTGCCTTTCTCATTTACATTAGCATCCGATTTGGAAAGATCGATTTTCTTAACTATATTTAATATATTTTCTAGTTCCATTTTACTGTCATCTTTCGGATTTTTAGCATCTATAGAACTTTTGGCTTTAGCTAAAGGACTAGAAGAATTAGATTGTGCCTTAAAACTATTTGATCTACTGGAAGGTTTTTTAGTTTGAATTTCCGAAATTTCATTATTAGCTTTAGTTTGTTGTGCTTTGAAACTATTGGTTCTACTAGCAGGTTTTGTTTCAGTTTTTGTTTGTGGACGATTTTCTTTATTTTTTAAATCATTTAATAATTCCAAGATAGCTGCGTTCTTTTCTGCCTCAGATTTAAAACGAGATTTATTGCTATCCGTTGATGAGGAAGATCTTAGTTCTTCACCATTTCTTGGTTGAGCTAAAGTATCTTTAAATCTCGATTTTGGTTTAAATGGATCTGTAGTATCGTTTTTTTCAGGTATCTTATCATCTTGTTGTGGTTGTGTTTTTATACCAAATAATTCATCTTTAAATTTCGATAAGGGTTTGAGGAAATTATCAACCTTTTCTTCAAATTTGGATTTCGCGGCGGCTTTATTATCAGCCAACCATTTTTCTTTCATGGTTAACTTTTTCAATATATCACTACGTATTAAATTTTCTTTGGCTATAGTTTCGATATCTTTATTCATTTTCACAACATTATTTAAACGATATAATTTTTCACTTATAGCATCGATATCGGCACTAAATTTGTGATCAGAATTTTGTTCTAATTTTTCAATATCAACTTTACTGGGCCCTAAAGATGGGTTGCTTCTATTGCCATTTGTAAGCGAAGATGTAGACTTGAAAGACAGCTCAGAGGCATTAGATAAAAGAGAATCTTTACGTTCTTTATTTGTATCAACCACTAAATTATTATTGTTCTTTTCCTTTTGGCTTATTTCCTTATCATTCGATTTATGCTCATTAGAAACTTTGTCATTTTTATTAATTTCTTTTTCACCGATTTCGACCTCTTTACATTTATTCTCATTCATATTACTTTCATTTTTATTATGATCGATTTCATTAGTTGATTTTACCTATATTTGTTTTTATTTAAAATTATTTAAACAAATTTTGTTTATGAAACCAACACCATAATTTAATTTATTTTTTTGTTTAATTAAATAAAATTTTAATTGGGGGATTTGTTTTATAATGATGATGTGCGTATGATTTAAAGAAAAAAATTAAGGTAAAATAAATTAAATAATTGACAATTATTTCTCTTAAGAAAATGTTTAAATGCATACCTCTGTTTCAGTATCAGTTGGTAAATTGGGAGGTAAAGGCGGTAAACGAACTTCTTCGCGCCGTAATTCACGGGCCTTGGCAAATTCTTCGCCTTCTGTATCATCTTTGCCATCATCTGAAATTAATAGAAATAAAATTATAAATAACTTTAAATGTATAAACAATTAATGCACCCCGCATCTTTGGGAGTTCACTAATATTTTTATGGTGCAAAATTAATCAATGCAATTTAGATTTGATGTTCTCAAAACTAAAAAGTCCATTTTACTGTAAAATATCATTCGACTCAGTGCCAAGAAAGGCTACTTTATCGAAGGAACATAACTTACCTGCCATACCCTCACTGGAATCATAAAACTCATCCGAATCATCACTATCCGAATAATTTTGTTTACCAATCCATTCCGAAGCCAATTGTAAAGTTTGAGCACCCAGTGGAGAATCATTAGCTTCTTCAAACATATCCGAATCCGATTCGGTATCTGATTCATCAGAACTCGAAAGTTCTGATTCAGAATCATTATTCGATTCTGGTAAGAAATTACGACCAGACCATTCGTGTTCATCAATTATATGTTCTTCAGAAGGTTCACCATCTGACATGGCATCCGTATTTTCAAATTCTATACGTTCAGGTGTTTGACCACGTTCCAAAAGATCTAATTTTGCTACACTATCAACAGGACCACGCTTATCGGGAGTTCTAGGTTCATCTCCTGACTCAATAGCAATATGAGCTGGTATAGGAGTTTTAGGTACTGTAGACGCAGCAGCAGCTGCTTCATTTTGTTGTTGTTGGGTAGGTTTCTAGACAACAAATAATGTATCAAATAAATATTTTATTTTCCTTATTATATTATATAAATATTAAATACCCTTTGTCCTGGTTTGCGTACCACTGGCCTAACAGCTTTAGCCGGTAATCTGAAATGTTGTGTACAATAGAAGCGTCCATTTGGATCGTCACGATCAAAAGCATAAGCACCCAAACGTAGATTTGTATGGCAATG
This sequence comes from Chrysomya rufifacies, assembly GCA_014858695.1. Taxonomy (NCBI): domain Eukaryota; kingdom Metazoa; phylum Arthropoda; class Insecta; order Diptera; family Calliphoridae; genus Chrysomya; species Chrysomya rufifacies. Next base: position 1,773 of record JACGTJ010015195.1, on the reverse strand, counting down.
ATGACATTTAAGACAACCACGATGCATAACCAAATTTTCAGTTTGTAATTTTTCCATAAGATACACCGTTTGTTTGCAGAAATGGCATTTTTCAGAGGCGGCTTGTTTCTTAAAGGCCAAAGCCACTTTTGTGCTCTGTTAAATAGTCAAATGTCAATTGTTATGTTAATAGTTTCATTGCAATAAATGATTTAAAAAAATATATACATTTTGAGGTTAATTTTTTAAGTGATTTATTGTTATTGCATGAATGAAATTTTGATTTTATGAAGCGAAATTCCTTTTTTATATTTTATGAAATGTGCGAAATTCTTTAGACAGACAAATGCAATTTATGAAATTAAATACATAAAATAAAATTCTTTTAAAATTACAAAAGAAAAAAATATTAAAATTTATATAAAAAATAAAAACAAAAGAAATAAATTAAAATAGAGTGTATTTGTGGTGATTGGATAGATATTGTATGATGCTGATGATGGTACTCACTGATTTTGGTACTACTGTAGGAGGATTCTTTTCTTCCGATGTATCGTCACGTTTAACAAATTGCCCCGCAATTGAAGCAACTTTACCCACTTCTAAAATATTACCCTCTTTCAATTGTTTATCCAAATTTTTAAGTGTTTGGTCGATTTCTTTAAATTTCTCTTCGGCCGAATCTTGACGTGTGGGCTTGGCCATTTTATTTTGTCGCGCCTGAAATTGTTCACGACTCCATTTGGGCACCTTTTCACGACCTTTGGGTCCATGAACTTCGGTCTTTTTTGATTGTTCGATTTTCTTTTCAATTTCTCTGACATTCCAATCATTGCTATCTATTTTGCCTATGGCACGCATTAAATCTTTGGGTTTCTTATCACTACCATAGGCATTGCGTGAGGAAATACGTTGTTCCATTGATTTGATACGATCACTAAATTGTTCATCTATACTGCGTGGCAAGGCCGAGGGGATATCACTACGTTCACGGTCCTAAGTTTTTGGTTTGGTTTTTTTTTTTATTTAGAGAGGGCAATTGGGTGACGAATTTTGTATAGTTTTTGTTTGTTTTTTATTTAAATGATTTATACAGATATTTTCAATCCAGGATTTTTATTGGTGGTGATTGGAAATAAGGTTAAAAAGGTAAATAGGTATAAGTGTAAATGATGGGAGATTGTGTGTTTTTTATTTTTGGTTTGTATTAGTTTAAGTGTTAATTTTTTGTTTGTAATTGTTTTAATTTTGGGAAATAAGGAAATAAAAATGCATAAATTAGGGTTTTAAATAAAAGGAGTTTAGAAAAAGGAAACAAAAAGAAAAAATTAAAATATTTAGTTATAATAAAAATTTAAATATTAAAAAAAAAATTAAATTAACAAAGCATATGTTAAACATTAAACAGAAATTATCAATTAAATTAAGAAAGAAACAACACACTAATTAGTTTGGTTTATTTAACATTTCATTTTTGGTTTGTGAATTTCGAATTTAAAAAACATAAAAATTTGAAAAATAATAAACTAGTAAGTGCCTAACCGACAATAAAATCAAAAATCTAATTCATTTCTCAAAAACCTGTTTTATATACATATCAAATTTATATTTTTTAACATTTTATTGAAAAAGAGAAGATTTTTTATTTTATTTTTAACAAAAATTTTGAAAAATTTTCAATTTTTACAAAAATTTTCTATTAGAAAAATTTTAAATTTTAGAAAAATTTTAAATTTTAGAAAAATTTTAAATTTTAGAAAAATTTTAAATTTTAGAAAAATTTTAAATTTTAGA
>JACGTJ010015183.1:0-13812 GCA_014858695.1 Chrysomya rufifacies | reverse complement strand
CACCAGGATCCAGAATATATATACATATTGGGGTCTTAGACGAATATTTTAACATGTTACAAACGTAATGACAAACCCAATATACCGCCATCATTTTTTCGATGTTGGGTATAAAAAAATACGATACAAAAACACCTGTTTCTTATATTACATACTCGTACATAGGTTCGATACACTTTTTTCGAAATGCACTTTTTTTTGTATTTTTAACTTCATTTTATTAACATTAATTATTTAGCTTTACACATGCACATTTTGGTTTTTTTTTTTTTGTATATTAAACGTATTAATTTGTATTGCCATAATTACACCGCACATAGTTCTGATAAATTTAATATGTATTTTCTTTTATTTTGTTGGAAATTTATAAATGATTTGTAATTACCACAAATTAATCATTTTATTAAATATATTTTTTTATAAAATCCTTAAAAATATAACAAAAACACACACACATTCTTTTTATAAACTCATCTTCTTCCACATAATAAACATCAACTGCAGTAGTAACAATCCGCAAAATACATTTTACATTTCAGTTAAACAAACTATATTGCTCTGAACTAGTCAACTACCTACTCATCGTACAAATCCACAACTAAAACTGTCAGTCGACATTCCTTAAATGTTAAAAAAAAAGAAACCATGAGCCACAGTAAAGAGAGAACAACTGCTACATCTATAAAAACAACAACAAAAGTAAATATATGAAGAAACGGACACAAAAACAAAAAAAAAAAAATGGCAAAATTCCCATAGTGGTGGTGGAGTATTTGTGTACAAAATATAATACAATACAATATTAAAACAAAACAAAAAAAAAATTATATATAAAAACGAAATGGAAACAAATGAAAGATGTTGATAATGATGATGCTATTACAAAAACAACAATAATAACAAATGACACAAAGAATTAAACAATCGCATCTTAGAGATGAATGAATGAATTGTTGGTTGTTTTGGATGGATCATCTGTATATGTGTAGCTAAATATTTTGGTACTTTGTAAGATTATTAATTTGTACTTTGAAAACAAACACAAATTATTAAAAAAAAAATCATAAACAAATAAGAACACTATAGTCGAAAATGGAACCGATTTTTGAAAATCATTAGTGCGTTTGTCTAGGAGCTATAACCAAATATGATCTTATGAAAATTAAATATGTCTAGTAAGGTTTAGATCTGCATATTTTACACCAATTTTGTTCTTAATCATATACATAAAAGAATGCTATAGTCGGAAATTGAACCGATTTTTTCAAAAAGTCCAATTTGCATTAACTTTTTTATTTCTTGAAGCGCTATACCCAAATTTAGTTTTATGAAAATGAAATTTGTTTACTAAGGTAAGGTCTGCCATATGTGGTACCAATTTTGTTCTAAACCATAAACATTTAACTCTTTTGTGAAGGCAGAAGAAACAGACCATAGATAACTCTAAACTGAATTAGAGGAATAGTGTGGACTGCAGAATTTCAAGGGCAATATGACCAGCTCTAAACGCTGCTAAGTCTAACTTACTATTGAGTATGGATAGAGGAAGTCTACGAAGAGTCATAGGTATTATCACAGGTCATTGTGCAGTAGACGAATCTTGTAGGTTATGAGAGGATATTGATAAACCAGAATCAATTGAAAATATTCTATGTCACTGTCCAGCTCTTATAAGACACAGGTTGAAGTTGTTTGAATGCCAATTTCTAGTAGATCACGAAGTTATTGGGGTTCAGGATCTCAATAGCATCAGAGGATTTGTGCTAGGCTTAGACTGGTTATTCGAACCTATATAGTGTAGAGTATTTCTAAAATTACAATTCTTTTTTTGGTTTTTACAATTACTTATTCTCTTTCTTTTGAGGAGATCACAATTAACCCGCTTGCGTCTCCGAGTATATATGCTACGGGCATCGCCCTTCTCAAATCTAATTTTTATGAAGTCTAAAGCTAAAAGAATCAGACATTTTATGCATACACATCATTTTATTTACATTTATGAGTAAAACTATGCTTAACTAACTGTTTTAAATTGTGCACGTTTAACAAAATATCTTAAGTCGAGTTAAGACTGTTTTAAGTTAATTTACCTAAAGTTAGGTCCATTTAGCTCAGCCCCTTTTTAATTCAAATGTTATTTTACCAAGCTCTGCTTAACTGAACGATGAGCGTTGAACTAAAATAAACTGTCTTAACCAATTGTAGTTAGTGTGAATCGGGATTATCCTATCTTATATTTGTGAAGATATAACTTAAACAAAATTTAGATGTTCATATAAAGTGTGGATTTTTTCCTAAAATTAAATTATTTGCCGGAAGTTTACAGATATATAGTATTTTGGCTACATAGTGGACCTACAGAAAAAAATTTTCATTAAATTAAAGTCTTTAGTGTCATCTAAAAATACAATCGCCATGAAAGGACATGATTAAATAAAAAAAAATTGCACAACCTAGACGAATATTACCAAATTTTGAAATATTTAATTAACGAAGATTTCATGGAAAGTAATTGCTACTATTAGGATAAGGTATTTCAATCATATTTTGAAAAAATCTCTAAAGAAAAGAAAAAATTTAAAAAATTTTATGAAAATACAAAATTTAACAATTTTGTTTGAAAAAAAAGTAATAATAAGAAAATGTCAATATTTGTATTTCGTTAAAATTTTCTATAAAAATGTAAAGTTTCGCAAAAAAATTTATGAAAAACAAATTTAAAAAAAAATCTATGAAAAACAAATTTTTGAAAATTTTATAAAATTTTTTAAGATACAATTTAAAAAAATAAAAATAAGATATAAATTTTTATATAAGTTCTAAGATACAAAACAAAAAATTAAAAAAAAAATAATTAAAAACTTTAATAATTTTATTTAAAAAAAATCTATCAATGAAATCAAATTTTTCAAAATTTAAATATTCTTAGAAAATTTTTGAAAAAAATGTGTTAAAATACAAATTTTCCAAAACTATTTATTAAAATACAAATTTTCCAAAATTATTTCATAGATAAATTTTTGAAAATTATCTACAAAATAGAAATTGTAAAAAATTATCTACGAAAATATAAAATTTTGAAAAAAAAATCTGTAAAAATAACATTTTCCAAATTATTTCTATAAAAGGACAATTTAAAATAATAAAAATTTAAAAAAATACAAATTTCTATATTTCTATAAAAATGAACTTTTTTTTAAAACATTTTCCATAAAAAAATACAAATTTTTGCAAAAACTTTCTATAAAAAATACAAATTTCTATATTCCTATAAAAAGGAACATATTTTTTATACATTTTCCATAAAAAATAAAAATTTTTGCAAAAATTTTCTATAAAAATTTGAATTTTTTGAAAAATTTTGAAATAGAAGATGCAAATTTTTGAAAATATTTCTATAAAAAATATAGATTTTGAAAAATTTTATATAAAACATCGGAATTCGCGAAAATTTTTCTATAAAAAAATACAAATTTTCGAAAATTTTTTTATAAAAATAAAAAATAAAAAAACAAGAAATTTAATGAATCGTGTTTAATTTAAATAAATGGCGAGAATATCAAATGAAAATCCAACATCAATAAGAATGAAAGATGAGTTAAGTTAGTAAAAACTTATCTTAAATTGAGAAACAATTGCAAATATTTTCAAATTTTGTTGAAAAAATCACACAAATTAATTTCAAATTATCAAGGGATCACATTTAAAACATTAAATAACAAATATTTATATCAAAAAGTACTTTATTACTCAATAAATTTTGTACCACAAACAGAAAATTCGCATCCCTTCTCTAGAAAAAAAATAACAACGAAATATACTCTAGAGATTTGTTTTTTGCTAGTTCTTCCTAAGATCACAGTCACAAGGCGGCAGTTGTTATTCTCACGTAAAACTGCTATAGTAAAAAAAATACAACAAAAACATAAAAAAAGAAATAAAAAATAATAAAAACAAAATAAATAAGCAAATAAAACGATGGGAAAATACACACACATGTAAGAAAAATATACACAAACTCTTGGTTACAACAAGAGTGAGAAACGAAGGAGGAGAGAGAAGAAGATGTTTGAAGTTGAAAAACAAAAATATAGAAGTAACAGAAGCAGCAGCAGCTACAAAAGGCATTAACAACAACAACAGCAGCAGCAGACAGTGTGTAAAAATACAATACATTTTTTGTTGTAGGTCCTAGTTATTAAGAAAACAACCCGCTAGGCAGGCCAAGCAATCATACCGTATAACTAAACAACCAAACGACCAACCAGCCTGCCAGCCAGCTAGCAGCCATCAATGGAGTAACTAAGAAGTAATTTCAGAAAAAAAAAAATAAAATGCAAAAAACAACATTGTGCAAATAGAACCAAATTCACAAGTGAAGCAACTAACTAAATTCATAAAGGAGGAAGGAGATTTAAAAATAAACAATTTTTTTTTGTTTTATATCTCATCAAAAGAATATTCTTTAACCATTTTTTTTGTTTTTTGGTCTTAGAGGTCAATGATAGATAGAGAAGTAGTAGGTAGAGACTGATTTCTTTTTTAGAATTTCTTAAATTACCTTGCAAAATATTTAAAGTCAAATAGATGTTTTTTGCAGGGGTGTTCCAGAGGATTATTGTTATAGAAAGAGAATAAACATTATTTTTACAGGTAGAAAATTTAGTGGAACAGATTAGCAAAATATTTAAAAGGGGATCAGCCAAAAAGAATATGGAAATATTTTGTAAAACAAGCGATTATTCAATTCTTTAAATAGAGAATTCTATGAAAGTTAAATAAAATATTGTTTAGAATTGATTTGTATATAGAGAGACATTTTTATAAAATTGTTTTTAAAAAGAAAATTTTTAGTGAAAATGCATTTATTTTCAATTTTCTAAAAAGGAATAAAAAATTTTCTCAAAATTTATTACTGAAAATACATTTTTTTCCGAAAAATTTTTACCAAAAAAAATATAAATTTTTTATGAAAATACAAAATATGTATACTCTTCTCTTATAGTGAGAATAGTGAGTTATAAAAATAGGTTAAATACAGTGACTCAATAAAGTATTTTGCTTAAGTTTTAATTTTTTATAAGTTTGTCATACCGTTTTGTAATTTCTATATTTTTCATCTGGGATCCCATAAAGTATATATATTCTGAATCGTTGGTAAAAAAAATTGAAATATAGATGTCCATCCGTCAGTCCCGATCATAAAGTTATACAATATATATCAAATCACTCCTTAGGATTGCGAAATTATTGTTAAAAAATTTAATTTTATTTAAAACCATACAAACACACGCGATTACCTCAAATCTTTGTTTTGAATTGTTTCACTAATATTTTTCTTTTTTTTTTTAAATTTTGGAAGATTTTTCAGTTCAACATTTTACCGGATTCGAACATGTGGAACGGAATAGAGGTTTTTCATCGCATATTTGGAAAACGTACTCCAGTAGCATGCATTTTTTTCAATTATTGAAATTTTTGAAATCGGTCAAATACTTTGTAGTTATTGAGAAAAAAATACAAATTTTCTAAAAATTTTTAAGAAAATACAAATTTTCGAACAATTTTTAAGAAAATACAAATTTTCGAAAATTTTCTACGAAATACAAAATTTCGATTTCGAAAATCCTCTATGAAATACAAATTTTCTATGAAAATAGAAATTTTCGAAAATTTTCTATGAAAATAGAAATTTTTGAAAATTTTCTATGAAAATACAGATTTTCGAAAATTTTCTATGAAAATACAGATTTTCGAAAATTTTCTATGAAAATACAGATTTTCGAAAATTTACTACTATGAAATACAGATTTTTGAAAATTTTATATGAAAATACAGATTTTCGAAAATTTACTATGAAATACAGATTTTTGAAAATTTTATATGAAAATAAAGATTTTCGAAATTTTTCTATAAAAATACAGATTTTTGAAAATTTTCTATAAAAATAAAAATTTTGGAAAATTTTCTATGAAAATAGAAATTTTCGAAATTACAAATTTTGAAAAATTTTATATAAAATTCCGAAAATTTTGCAATGAAAAAAAAAAAAAAATTACAAAATTCGAAAAATTGTTTAATAATAAAAATATTCCAGCAAGAATGAAATTTCTGCACAAAACGAAATCATCTTTTAGAAAAAATCAATTATTATCATTTTTTGGCATAATTTCTAAACAGTAAATGAAAAAATCTATAAAATTTCGCAATAAAATTAACAACTGTTACAAATTGTTTGTATTATTAACTTTGATTTTTGCCAATTTATTTATTTTTGTTTCATACCAACAGACCTGAAAAAACTTCTTTATTACTTTGTAAATTTAAACAATAAACTTCCCAAGTAAATAAAGAATATCCATGAAATAACAAATAATTTCAAATGAATTCTAAAGCATAACAAATTGCCAATCAATGGAAGAAAGAAAGAAAAAATTCAAAACTACCTTTTTTTTCGCTTGTAGAACAGAAAATCTTGTGTGTGCAGTAATGTATAGTAGATACAACAAAGTTAGTTACATTTATTCCTGTTTAACAGATGAATAAAATAACAAGAATTTCCCATAGTACAATTTGTTTAAAAATGAATTGCATGATGAAGATGCAGCTAGCTAGCAAGCAAGCATCTTCACTTAATAATCTTTTCTTACAGAGATTTCATAGAGAATTGTTAAGATGTGTTGTGTGAGATTTTTTTTTTTAGGTAAAACGCATTTTTTGTGTGTTGTTTATATCTTCTTCACTTTCATTTAATATCATCACTCATTTAATAAAATGTTGGATAAAAAATATATTCTCAGCAACTCATTCAGCTTTGATTGTAGGAAAGAAAATATAATGAAAAAACGAGTCTCTAAAAAAATGCGAATATTAGATGGTTTATACGAAACAGAGTGTAAAAGGTATGAAATCTTTTTGAATGACGAGAAAATATTGAAGATTTGTTATAAAAGTAAGAAAAAATCGCCTATAGAAAAGGAAATATTTGAAAAGTTTATAATTAAAAAAAATATATATAATTTTTTTAATTTCCTTTTGAAAAATAGAATCAACATTTTCAAATTTTTCCCGAAAACATGCAAATTTTTCAAAATTTACCAATAATAAAATGTTCCACAAAATAAAAAATTTTTAAATTTCACAAGAAATAAAATTTTTTCAAATATATACCAAAACGAATATAAAAAAGTACGAGTGTTATATTCGTTCTTAATACCAACCAACTAAAAACGACAGAATTTTATGGATGTACGGAAAAGTGGGGCGGAGAACGCCTCATTTTTTTGCCAAGTTTCTTCCTACTAACTCCATTCATTTCACATTTGTGAGATATTATATCACAAAATAACCAAAATTACGGATTTTTGTGGGTGGGCTGTACACATCTATTTTTTTCCAATATCCTTCCTACTATCTAACAGACAGTCTAAAATTTCATCTTTGTACGTTTTTCCCTTTCATATTTAGGGCGAAATCGGAAAAAAGACATATTTTTATGAGCGAACAATAAAATTCGCATTTTAATTTCCCGTTCTATATTATGATTGGCCTTAAATTTTATCTTTTCTTATTTTATGACATATTATGCCCAAAAATGCTCCAAAATGACAAATTTTCATGGGTTTTTGTTCCATTAATTAACTTCTTTAATTATAATCCAATTCATTTTCTATACCAAACATACCTTATGTAAGAGAAATATTTGTGCCAAATTTCGTTTTCCTAGCTCATCCCATGCGATCTTTATCGTGCGTGCATTCAACAGACAGGAGGGACTTCGCTAGATCGACTTAGAATCTTAACAGGACCCAGAATGTATATACATTTCGGTCTTAGATGAATATTTTAACATGTTACAAATGTAATAACAAACCCTATATACCCTCCATCTTTTTTATGGTGGATATAACAATTTGCAACAGAAAAAAAAAAAAGATTTTAAAAAATTTCAAAAAAATTAAAAATTTCCAAAATAAATAAATTAAAATTTTCTGCTCCAAATCAAATTAAAAAAAAAAAATAAAGTAAAAAATTTCAGATAAATAAAAATTTTCAAAAATTGCAGAGAAATAAATTAAAAAAATTTAAATTAAGACACTAAAATTTTTTTTCAAGAAAGTGTGAAATTTCCCAAGAATTTTTTGTTAAACAAATTTGTGGACGCACAAATGTTTTCAGAAAAATAAGAAATTTTTCAAAATTTTCCAAAAAAAAAATGTTTCTAAATTTTAAAAAATAAAATTTTCGAACTAATAAAAAATTTAAGACACGATTTCAAAAAATTGAAACATATTCCAAACTTCCCAAGAACTTTTTTTAATCAAATTTTAAGATGCATAAATTTTCAAATTAAAAAAAAAAAAACATATTTTGTATCTCTGCAGACAATTTTTTTAAAAATAAGAAATTTTCAAAACAAATTAAAAATAAAAAGTATTTTGTATCTAATTTTATAGAGGTAGATATTTTTTTTTTATAAAATTTTCAAAAATTTGGCAGAGAAATCTTTTTAAATAAAGTATATACAGTGAAACTAAATGTATATAAAATTACATTTCCCTCTTTTACTATCTGCATTTGTAAAATGCATATATTACATCGTATTTCTCAATGTCATTACTCACAATTATTGAAAGAAAGAGCCAAACAATGTCATTTTATAATAAATGCTCTCTTATACTGTGAAATTTCAATTACATATTCCTACAGTCATCATTATCTTATACATATTTTCATTTCAATATAAAATTTCTTTATATACAATAGAGTTTAGTTTGTTTTTTCGCAACAATTTTGTATAGAATATAGGATATTTATTTTTCTTTCGTGTCATTTACTTTTAAAATTATACACATTGCACACATTTCATATTGGAAGAATAGAATGTGAATACAAATACAAGGTAAAATACCCTGCTGTTCAATTTAGTTCTCTTATTTCCTGTGAAGTTTCTTACGTACACATAGAAATTTCATATTATCATACATTTGCACAAGATCAACAATGAACAGCAGTCACTGAACTAAAGAAAACACAGCAGCTCATCATCTTTATAGCAAAATCATCTTCATCATCATGTTCGTTATTCATATCATCATGTTGAGCTATGTTTTCTGATCTACCTGTAAAAAAAATCTTTTCTATAGGTTTATATATTTTTTGTTTCCCAGACAAATCTTAAAATTTTTACTTATTCTCTTTTAAACAAAATTCTTATACATAGAGTTTGGTTGCTTTTAAAAGGATGTAGTAGCATATGAAAGAAGCCCTTTAAAAGTAACTGCACTACATTGTAGTTTTAATACATTGGTGACACTAAAATATTCATAAAATAAAGAAAAATTGACTGGGACTGACTGTTCTTTGTTTTACAGCATTACGAACCATATTTTTAACATTTATAAAAATGTAATTTACTTAATGATATTGGCGGTAAAAATTACATACATATGTATATATTTTTACAGTCTTATTTAAATGATAAGAGGGTCTGTTTTTGGCTAGTTAGAGATGCGTGAGAAATTTTGGTTAAAAGAAAGGTAGATAAACAAAATGTGTTAAATTTCTTGTTCAACTTGTATCATTAATTTAAATTGGGTGGTCTTAAAAGGTTATATTATTGCAAATTATTTGTAATTTATTGTAATTTGAAAAATAGCAAAACTTTATATAAAAAGTCTAGGGATAATCATTAAATTTTGAAGTTTGCCAAGCAAATACCATTTCCATTTAGAAAGCAAGTTTGTTCTAGTAATTAGGTAGATACTATGTTGGAATTAAAAGAAAATTAGGATAAATTAGGTTAAATAGTTTACTCATTATAAGCGAGTTCCCTTGGAGGTGAGGGCACTTTTAGGTCCAATTATACTCTATGTTCTTTACTATCCTTCTACACAACAACAAGAAAAGAAAACATAAATTTACCCTAAAGCAAAAGAAACATTCAAATAAATATAAAGACATAGAACTTAGGACCTGATTTTGTAAAACAAAACGAAAATTCGTTATGAATATAAACGAAATGAATTTGGCAAAACGCGAGAGATTCATTAAAGGAACGTCGTTAAAGCAATCGAGATTTAAAAAAATCCTCCTAAGAAATTTTACTCTGCCTCTTTGAAAGGTGTGAAAGTCGCATTTTTCTCATCTAAACATTTCCTAAATAATACCCATTTAGTTTGAACATGCATTTGATCGTTCAGTGAAGCCTTATAGAAAGACAATAAAGGTTTGAGTTCTTTTCATCTAAGAATGATTCGCATACTGCGTATATATTGTTCATCTCGTTACCTCTTATATCCTTAGGTCCTGCAACCCATACCAACTCCTTTAGAAGGTAGCTTACTGTAAAGACTCTATGCGGTCATCAAGATATTCCGACCTAAGCACGTAAAAATTCAAAGTCATTATTATGCAATGCTATCGATATATATGAGTAGCCGAAGGGTAAAGTGGAAGCTGTCCAATATTGTTTGCATAAATTTTCGTCTGAAAACTAAATCACTAAATTTTGAAGAATATTAAAATTTTTTGCTTTGATCTTGGACCTATCAATATTTCAATAATGCGAATTCAATATTTTTCATAAATTTCTCCATTTTGGAACAATGAACTTCTTTACAGAGAAGTTTTTTTTTATAGTAAGCAATAAAAGTTTCAACAGTATCAGATTTCAAAATACAAAACAATTTTTAAAAATAAAATTATATATTTCAATTGATTTTTTCTTGAATCTGTAATAAAAATAAATAATAAATTTATATTAAATAGAAAATATGTATATATTGTTTAAATATTGTCTTTATTTAATAGACAAACAAAAATATTTATAACTCTGTAAAACAGTTCATAAGCAAGGCTAATGTATACAAAAACAATAACAACAAATTACCACCACACTTTGATCACAATTAGAAGATATTTAACTACGCATTAATCAAAAACAAAATATGAGAATATAATTAAATATAAAAATTATTGCAAAATACACAAAAAACACACACTTTTAATTCTAATATTGCTTTTTTTAAATAAGTATGATGTTATAATGACAGTAAAGTTCATGACTATTACTGAATGTACCTCTTTCAACAAAGAAATTTTAATTTATCAAGAATTTTTTTAAATAAAAATGGTAGATAATTGAAATTGTTTATGTACTACGAAGATCGTAGTAATTTCCTATTCCTGGAGAATTTTTCCCCAAAGTTTGTACAATTTCTTCACTATGATATGAATATTTCAAAAGTTTTGTTGTTGACTCCCTATAATTATTAATATAACCTAAAATGCAAAATCGATTATTACGCGTTAATAATGTATTTCATCCTGGCATATCGCCGATTGTATTGCTGAGTTCACTGGGTTATTTCAACAAGAGACAATTACTTTTTTATATAGATCCTTAAATTTATATTTATTATTATTTTTTAGTCAAAAGTTTAGAATTATTTTAATATAAATCTAACATAGCTTAGAATTTTGATTTAACAGCAATTAAGCCAAGAACATTGAAATGGTAGTAAAGAATCATTCAAAAAAGAATCGTTTTTTGACAGCGATATTCGAATATTAACCATAACCAAAATAAATTTCCAGTTGCTATATCCCACTGAACATCTGATGGAAAAATAATGCTTGAAGACCCCACAATATTGTAGAATTTTATTGTTCATATTAAAACTGATGGCCGAGCGTTAAAAGCTCGCGCAAACTAGCAAAAATTGTGTAACACGGTTGCAAAAACTAAAACTTGCAATATGCATTGAATATTGTACCCAAGGTATAACAGGTAGATATGGGTTAAAACAATTACATCAATAAAAGAATACAAAATATATTTTGTTTGTACTTCAAAGCACAATAAAATCTATACAAAATCACGTTTAGAATCTAAAATTTAATAGAGCAGAATATAGAACATAATCAGCTGTTTTTCTAAATTTACATGGAAACATAACCTTATATATTTTTTGTTCAACACAACACACTGTAACATTGTGATGTGTGAAGACGACACCTGCAATGCAACACTGCGCAGTGTTGCATTGCTCAAACCAATTATATTTGTTGGTCAAAAGAAATTTTTGGCATAAAACATTAGAGAAGCACAAACAAACGCGGGCATTTTTTAAAAGGATTTGGGGGAAAAATCCCCATTTTTATAATAAAAACAGTAAACAGTGTGTGTTTCTGTCAAAAGTAAGAAAGAAAAAAAAAACAGTTTGCAATAAAACATGGACACCATGTTTGTTGGAACACATCGTTGGCTCGAACAAACCTCAAAATAAACGCTACAACAAAATATGGCAAAAGCAGCGAAGCAACTGAAAAACGATCTGCTACTGCATAACACAACCACACATATATGACAAACGTCACGACACCCAGAAATTTTTTCATCATAAGAATTTTTATTTTCTATTCAGCATTTTTTTTTTTTTTTTCATTTTTATTGTTCATTATTTTCAAAATCACTTTAATTTTATAGTTATTGCTTTATTAGCAGAATAGTTTTTATTATTTCCACATACATTTCCCATTTGTAGTTAATGAAATTTTATGCAAAACTTATTTTTTCTTTCTTGACAAAAAAGAAAAGCCAACCACTTCTTTTCTTACCTCGTCGACCAATTAAGTATTTTTTGCTGCTGCTTTTTTCCTCAGCGAACTTCTTGCGTGTTTTTTTGGGTTTTTATTCTTGAGAAAATCACGTTTTTTTTGTAAAATATTTTTCAAAATTTCTGTTTATTATTGTTTTCTGTATATTTTATAGTTAATTATTTATATTTTTTAGCTTTTTTATGAACGAAACTAGCTGAAAATTGGCCAGCTTATTTTAATTAAAAAAATATTGCTACTTCTTCGACAGATTTCGTTTCTTCATACAGTGCTGCCAAACAATTTTGTTAAATAATCGTCAAATTGCAATAGAAAAACGTCAAAGACGACATATTGAAGAGTGCAGCCAAATTGGATGAGAAAGGGTGCCAAAATGTGGAGTACTTGCATAAAGTGGTCGGACATTATGATGTTTTATGTGTTTTTAACTTGATGAGTTTTTATATAATGTTAAAAATAGATTGAGAAATCTGAATTAAATAGAAAATTATTTCTAAATTTAAAAAAGAAATCCTAATTAAAAATACATCATTAAGGTGTAATGGTATATTTTTTGACGTATCTTATTGTCTTGTTGGAGTTCAAATTTTATAGCCGAATTAGTAGTGATTATTTTTAACCAGATTGGACACATTCAACTCATATAAATCTAAAATATATAACATTATAAACGTTTACTAAAATCAAATAGCGTTAAACAAAATCAAAAAATTAAATGTTATTACTTTCTAATAGGATAAGCCCTAAAATAAATAAATTAATAAAAGATGCTCTTAAGAATTAGTGATAAAGTCGATTCCTTAGGAGATTTTATACGTAGGCATTAAAATTGCACTTAGAATTTCTATTAAACTTTTCTTATGTATAGAAATTTGTTCAATATTAATATTTATGAAAAACTAAATAGTTTGGAATTTCGCTTACATATTCCTTTTTTGTTTTGATGCTCTAAATTTTCTTGTTAATATATGAATTATATAACTTCAGCCAGGTCTTTGAAAAGTAAAGAAACATAACTAATATGTTCATATTATTTTTGTTATATTTTTAAAGTATTTTTGTTTGTTTATTTATTCAAATAACAAAAATTCCAAATAATAAATGTTTAATAAATTAAAAGATAAAACGGTGTCGTAGATAAAACAGTTCTTGTCACTAAATGTCTGGTAACTTAATATATCATTTAAGTAC